>CM050173.1:51693271-51723271 GCA_027410445.1 Discoglossus pictus | reverse complement strand
TGATGCTAATTTTTGCAAGGATTTTAAGTCTCAAAATCAAGTTCTAGCAAACTCCAGTGATTAGACCAACTTTAGGGTAAAATTAATAATGTTTAATATAGTATTTTTCCATGCAATTGTTTATACACTACCGATTCTCCTTTGATCAGATGCATTCATAATCCATGAAATGTAAATATGCTTTTAAGAGAAGTTTGGGGATTTTGGCTGAGACACTAGTCCAATGTGGTATGTTTATCAGAGCTTTTTTTTCTTAAACACTCCAAAAAAATCACTATTCATGGAAAAGAGGGTATTTTCTCAAATACAATCTATTGTTGAGTCAATACAAGTTTAAAATACTAATGTAGAGAACAAGCAAAGTGTGCTATCTGGGTATTAATAACTAATAAAAGTCCTATTCATTCATTTAAATAAGCCGTGTTCAGTATTAAGCTTCCAAACATTAGCTTTTCAGCCTCCAGCAAAGCTGCTCATCTCTACTGTCTATATGTCTAACAAGGGAATGGTTGCAGCAGTTCTTAAGGGCATTAAGAGTGGTCTATGCAGAGAGAGGTTATATTTTGTCTAGACCTTAATTTTCACTGGCTGCCTCACAGCTGGATAATTTAAGCCAATAGTTGAAAAGGGAAACCACTTTAACACAGCAAGTCACAAGCCAGTAAAGACCATCCATGCTCCAGTCTAGTTAAAATGATGATCTCTGTCTGTCTATATTAAATATTTCATCAGTGTGGGAATTGTATTAGTGATCAATGGGAAATTAATTTGATAAACCACCGTATAGAAATAGATTTTATATTTTTTAAACCTGCATCCATTTTATTTTTTATGAATTGCTCAGAATGTGACTGATTTGCCGCATAGTATGCGTCTGGAAGCTCTACTTAGAGAGCACGCTAAGTGAGAGTTAAAAATATAGTCGTTTTCCAGCTTGGATGCTGGCCCACTTAAACGGAGACCCTAGCCCTATATTTAAAATATTATATTTAAACTATATTCTATATACTACATTTTAAAATATTATCCGCAATATGTGTTTAAAATGGAAAAATAAAAATTCAGCCTTTAATTTAGTAATTTTAAAAGCCACTTCTTGTGCAGTGGAATCTACCATTTTGCTTTCCGCATATCAAATTCCTTAACAAGCGCATGTTTTCAACTCCGAAAATAAATTGCCTTTCCTTGTCTGTAATTACATTGTAGCCTTAGGGGCAGGTCCATTTAAAGGCTTTGATTCCACTTCCTGTCCTGCCTCAAGGAGGAGGAGCTACATATCACATGGTTTGCTGCTGAGGATAAACATGGGATAGGGAATTCCCAGGTAAGAATTCATAATATGTATATATTTAATTCCGGACTTTTTATGTCTGCTTGCGAAATGATCCGCTATCAGTTTGTATGGGGGCCTGCCACGTCTTATAATCAATGAGCCAATCTATTTTAAAATATTAATGCAAAATAAGCCAATACATAAAAATCATATGCATATAGCTGTAATCTGACACATGGTCAGAATTGTATGGATGACCATATGAAGCAGACTAACACTTACTGGGATTCACAGCTACCACTGATTTGAATTCATGCTGGCACATATTTTGCTCTAGAACCATAGTTTGGTGCCCCATAGCATTAGAGAACTAATAATACCTTTTATATAAATTGTAAGAGAGACTTCCCTGGTTTGTGTGCTATGGGACTTTATGGTTAAGACGTTAAATGCTTATTGTTCTTAAATGTTGGCTGAACTAATAAAAGAAAAACAGATCCCTTTAGCATGACATCATGTTTTACCACCAAGGTAAATAGTGCATAGTATATTACTCTTGTGATTGGATTAGCTGATGTTGTCAGACCAGTCCTTCCAGTTTTCACAATGCCGTTCCACTCCTTGAACAAGGATAATACAAATATACTGTATATTTTCTTTCATTGCGTTGTATTGCCATGCTTGTCATAGATTCAGTGGTATCGTTTTACAGAAATATTAAAAAAACCTGATTATTTAAGTGACACTCTAGAGGTTCCAAATAATTTTATAATTTACATTTTATAATTTTAAAACTAAAGGTCGTAATAAATACATAATCGGTTGAATATTATTTAAAAGAATACATTTTCACAATATTAAACAAGGATTGAAGTTTGTCATTTTGAGCTGTCAGTCAGACTTTCTGATCTACCCACAAACAGGTGTTTGAGAGATTGTTGTCAATAATTACTGATGAGCCCTGAGTCATTAGATCCATTAGTGGAAATTACCTGCATAAAAAAGACCAGGTGAGCATATATTTTTTTTCTGTTTTTGGCTTGCACTCCAAATAATGAATTTAAAAATGTGTGTTCAAACATTGCAGAAGTTGTTACATGCATGAAAAAATATTTTAGAAAACGAATATTAACTCATTTTTACTAGAGGGGCCTGCAAAACAATGTCAGGATTGTGCCAAAAATATAACTAGCAAGCTAGTGAGGACAATTTAGAAAAATACATTTTTACAAAAAGATGTGTCTATTTTTTTTTTTTTTTTTTTTTTTTTACCTTTTGAACAAAGTATATTGGATAGTTGCTTATTTTACTGTAGATTGTAGATAAGTGCTGTAAAGTTTAAGAGTATTACTGGGGTCTTTTAAATGACAATTGTAATGACCTGACAAGTAGCTCTAGCTTTTTAAATTTTGCATTGACTGTTTCAAAACATGAATCTTGATATTAAATATACTTTCAAAGAATAGTGCATTTGCCTTAAGTGACCATGCTGATCTCCACCCTAAAAAGGTCATCAAAAGGCAAGGTGTGTAATTGTCTTTATGAAAGTTGGGTCTTAAAAGACCACTGCACCATGACGTGTTTTTTGCTTTGCGCGGTTCAGCCGTTTACTTAGTATTTTTTGTAGCTCGTATTCTTAAGTATTAAGACTTAGTCTGACTAAGAGCATAATTAATCAGGAAAAAGTCATAAAGGTAGTTTTTGATTGGTGAACAAAATCATTTGTGATGCCTCCTTGGGGCCCAGGAAAGATCCATTGTACACCGAAAGACGTGTATGGGAGGGGCATTTACATTTCTGCAGAGCTATAGTTACAATCATTAATGCAATGTTCTGTGCCTGGGCCAACGAGGATGAAGGGATGTGGTGTTAATTTCAATCTTATCTTAGTCCAGCAGCCAATCAGGATTATTTGCCAATGAAACTCACGTTAATACTGTAAGTGTTCAGCAAATGAATATCATGGTGTTGGAATAATTTTGTGCCTGACAATTAAGCACGTCCTACAGCAAAGTCACCTTCTCAATTATAATGGATGGAGACATCAGCTGAACTTGATCTTTGAAAGTAAGTTATTGAATATGACTTTTTTTAAATAACTGAATATAATTTTTACTAGCGACTTGCCCATTAAAAAATGACGGTCAATAAAATTTGAAGCCATGGCAATGCTGTTTGGCACACAATGTTAAGCCTTTTATACTCTAAGGACCTTCGGCGCTTATTGCGAGTCTCTCCTTGCACGTCCTTTGGCTCCTCCTATATTTTTTTAAATACTAATTCATTGAATAATAAATTAATATAGTTTACCTTTTTCTAATTAGTATATGTAACAATCAATAATAGCCTGAAGAGATAACAATCTCTTTTTATTGTCCTGCAGCATATACTGTCCAGTGGCCTGAGGAGATAGTTTTATGAATGTCCCAACTGTGCATTAGAAACACGCTGCGTGTGCGATGGCAAACCATTAGTTATTTGTGTAAAGCGCTACTTTAGATGTGTAATGTTGTTAGTTGCTAGTTAGGGTTGTAAAATTGCGTCATTTGTCTATGTGCTACGCGGTTTGCAAGCATTTGCCGTCTTTTATAATAGTGTATTTTGTACCTCGTAGGTTCCTGGGTGAAAGTGGTACGCAGCTGGCTGAGTTTTGCGGGGGTCAGGGTCATGTAACCTCGTTTTCATTTTTTTGAGACGCCATTTTCTTTCTTGCTTAGCCTATTTTCGAGTGGCGAAACTCGCCAAATTATACTTACATTCGCAGTCCACCTCACTCCCAGATGTCCTGGCTGTTCCCCCGTGCTGTGTGTGATGTTTTTGTTGTAGTTTTGTTTTTATTTTGTGTGTGTTTCGTGTTTTTTACTTTGCGCCGTTCGGGCCGTTAACTTCATATCTTTTGTATCTTGTATTTTTTTTTTTTTTTCTAAGTCCTACGTCTTGTCAAATTATTTTTTTGTCTTAGTCCCACTAATATAGTATAGATAGCTGCACAGATTAGCAGGGGGTAAGTGGTAGGTCCCCAGCTCCACCATAATAGACAGCTACGGCCCATCCCCCTCAAATTCCCATTTAATTTATTTAAAAAAAATATATATATATTTCACATATTTAGTAATTAATTTATCACATTTAGCACTAGCACTTCCAAATCACTGTTAGGAGTTGCTCTTTCATTTCCCATAGCTACCACTAGGATCCACAATATTATTCGAGATATTTATTGAAGTATCTGCTTATCTTTGGATTCCTATGTATCACTTTTAAAAAAAAATAACCACAAATAGGAAACCACATAATTAATTTGTACCGGTGACGAAAACATTGTAAATACTTTGAGAGATGTATTATTATCAATTTTTAAGAAGTATTTGACTGTGCCATTAGCATTTTAAATATGTTTTAAACTTTCTATTTTAATTGTGTTAATACAAATTTGACTTTTTAATCTAAAATCTTTTTGATTTAAATGATTTATCTTATACGGGAGTCTAACTGGATATAAAAAAGGGTGTCTTTCTTTCTTTCTTGTTTTTCTAAGACGTCTCGTAGTTCGACAATTATAATATGTGATATATGACCAATACCTAATGACAGCGTAACCTCTTGTTATGGCACTAATGTGGTCATTTTAATTCAAAGTTACGTAGCAAGATAGTTTGTAAACATAATCATGTATGGTCCTGTGTTTCCAAGCTTTGTTTAGTGATCTCGTAAGGCCATCTAATTACTGTACTTTGATACAATTTATATAGTTCAGCAAGGAATTTTAAAGAATGTTTGAATGTTTTTTGTTTTGTTTAGTGCGAAACGAGCCAAAGTTATTCCAGAAATAAAAAGTCACATCTAACAAACATTATACTTTCACTGGAGCGAATTGTAGTTCTGCCAAGCATTATACAAAATTATACTTATTTTGTTTTGTTTTTTGGATAACCTCAAATTCAGATGGACATAGAAAGATACAAAGTGATGTCCGATAGGAACCACTTAGCATGTCTAGTCTGCTGGTCTACTCCCAAAGATTTTATAATGTCTGACCTTCTGCAATACTCAAAGTAGCTCTACAATCACGCCTAAAGCAAGATGTGATGCAGAGAGCCTCAGAATAACAGTCTGTTCTTTATCTGACCTTATCCCTCTTACATTAAACTAGATTGTAGTTACTTACAGAAACCTCTTAAGACCATACTGCAAGCTCCTATGAAGAACTAGAATTATGGTAACGTCTTCCTTAAAGTTATATGGAAGTTTCCCTGTTTTCGAACTTTTTCTAATCGAATACACAGTGCTTAAATCAGAAACAGACATTAAATTGGTTCATTCTATACACAGGCAGATTTTTTTTAATTACCAAAAAATGATTTCCAAACCCCCAGAAGTGCTTATGTAGGCACCTTGTACCTACCAATAGAAACCCTATATGAAACTGTGTTTAACCCTATACTAACATTCCAGACAACAACAGAACAAGAACAGCTCTTCCTTGCTTCCTTGTCTTGAGGAAAAAAAGACTACATATCCCATGATACTTTGTATAGGCGATTGGCCAAAACAAATTATGATTTTTATGTTCATTTCAGCCAGAGTTTTTAGGGGGCGTTTACTCTCAAACCCAACATAGTTTATTTTTTTTTTAAAAAATTTGGGGGGGGGGGGGGGGGGGGGGGTTTCATGCACAGAAAGTTTGCATACACTACTGATTCAGATGAATTCATAATCCAGGAAACATAACTATTCCTTTAAAATGAAGAAAAGCTTCTTATTATATAAAATAAGAAGTACTGAGCACAAACTTTAAGGCCACTTTTTAATTCTTCTTCCTACTTCACAAGACAGACAATTCTGCAAAGCTGGTTTTTGTATCCAAGGTTCCCTTCTAATTGACAAAACAACTGTAGAGATGTCCCAGACTCCAAATAATGGACAATTATAGGTAACTTAACGTTCCCAAGTAATTTACCCCATACCAAAGCATATTATTATTCTGGTATCATCATGATTAACAATCATATTAACTAGAAGGGTTTCCTTAGTCTATTTAATTCAGATTTTTTTTTTTTTTACTTTTAGTTGATTTTATTATTTTTAATTATTTTGTTTTAGAAGTTAAAAGAAAAAACTTGCCACAATGCAAAAATGTTCCGTCAAACCTAATTACTAGTATTTAGGTAATTTGTATAAATGGTTTAAAATCAGTTCAATGTCAAGTACAGTATTCTGTTAATATCGTAAACTGGACACAGTAAATTATATGGTCTGTCAGCTGGATGTGGTGTGCACTATAATAGGGATTTCTATTAATTTCATGTGAATTACCAAAGGTCACACAAAACAGGTGATGACATTTCCTGTAGATTACAGTTTGTGTAGAACAAAGCGCCGTCATCAGGGTGCCGAGAACTGCGCCCTAATGCGCTGTGCGCTCCAGCGGGCATAGCTAATAGAGGCACAATGTACTCCATAGGGAGTGGGGCTGGGGCATGTACACTGTCACATTCTGCCTGGGCTATGTGTGACATGGAGGAGAGGGTAGCTAATAGAGGCACAATGTACTGCGTGGGGAGTGGGGCTGGGGCATGTACACTGTCACATTCTGCCTGGGCTATGTGTGACATGGAGGAGAGGGTAGCTAATAGAGGCACAATGTACTCCATAGGGAGTGGGGCTGGGGCATGTACACTGTCACATTCTGCCTGTGCTATGTGTGACATGGAGGAGAGGGTAGCTAATAGAGGCACAATGTACTCCATAGGGAGTGGGGCTGGGGCATGTACACTGTCACATTCTGCCTGGGCTATGTGTGACATGGAGGAGAGGGTAGCTAATAGAGGCACAACGTACTCCATAGGGAGTGGGGCTGGGGCATGTACACTGTCACATTCTGCCTGGGCTATGTGTGACATGGAGGAGAGGGTAGCTAATAGAGGCACAATGTACTGCGTGGGGAGTGGGGCTGGGGCATGTACACTGTCACATTCTGCCTGGGCTATGTGTGACATGGAGGAGAGGGTAGCTAATAGAGGCACAATGTACTCCATAGGGAGTGGGGCTGGGGCATTATTATTATTATTATTATTATCGTTTATTTATAACGCGCCAACATATTCCGTAGCGCTGTACATAAGATAAGTTCAAGACAAAGATACATACAAGTTAACACATAGTAAAACAAGGAGGGCCCTGTCTTTGAGTTTGGAATCCAGTGTCCATGGTGCTTTTCCTAAAACACCTTGTGGGATTGAAACTCGCAGACTTACATCTTAAAGGTATTGTGTGAGGGAAAGGAGGGAGAGAGATTTGAGAGTGTGTTAGGGTGAGAGGTGATACGCTTCTTTAAAGAGATGTGTTTTTAGAGAGGATTTGAATGATTTGAGGTTGGAGGATAGTCTGGTGGAGCGAGGCAAGGAGTTCCAGAGAATAGGGGCAGCACGAGAAAAGTCCTGAAGGCGAGAATGAGAAGAGGTGACAAGAGTTGTGGAAAGAAGAAGGTCATTAGCAGAGCGAAGAGGGCGTGTGGGGGAGTATTTGGAGATGAGACCAGAAAGGTATGGGGGAGTGCACTTGTTGAGGGCTTTGAAAGTAAGGGTCAGGATTTTAAATTTTATTCTGGAGGCTATGGGAAGCCAGTGGAGAGATTGACAGAGAGGTGATGCCGACACTGAACGTTGTGTACGGAAGACGAGTCTAGCAGAGGCATTCATAATGGATTGAAGTGGAGATAGTCGGGTGGTGGGGAGGCCAGCAAGAAGCGAGTTGCAGTAGTCCAGTCGAGAGATGATGAGAGAGTGTATAAGGATTTTAGTTGTGTCCTGTGTAAGAAAGTGGCGAATTCTGGAGATGTTTTTTAGATGGAGAAGACAAGATTTAGTTAGTGATTGTATGTGAGGGATGAAGGACAGAGCGGGGTCCAAAAGAACCCCAAGACAACGGGCTTGGGAGGAGGGGGTGATGATGTCATTGTTGACAGTAAGAGAGATGTGAGGAATTGAAGCTGTGGGAGAGGGAGGGAAGATTAGGAGTTCAGTTTTAGACATGTTGAGTTTGAGATGGTGGGTGGACATCCAAGAGGATATACTAGAGAGGCAGTTGGAGACATGTGTTAGAAGAGAGGGGGATAGATCTGGTGCTGAGAGGTAGATTTGGGTGTCATCTGCGTAGAGATGATATTGCAGCCCAAAAGAGTTTATAAGGGTACCAAGTGAGGAAGTGTAGATGGAGAAGAGGAGCGGGCCTAGTACAGATCCTTGTGGTACGCCAACAGACAGGGAGTAGGTAGAAGAAGAGGTGTCAGAGAAGGAGATAGTGAATGATCGATTTTGTAGGTATGATGAGAACCACGAGAGAGCAGTGTCTCGAATACCGAGGGAGGAGAGGAAATGGAGTAGAAGTGGATGGTCAACAGTGTCAAAGGCAGCAGAGAGATCTAGAAGAAGGAGAATAGAAAAGTGACCTTTTGACTTGGCAGTAAGCAGGTCATTGGTGACTTTAGTGAGAGCTGTCTCAGTGGAATGTTGGGGCCGAAAGCCGGATTGGAAGGTGTCAAGAAGGGAGTTAGAGGAAATAAAGCTGGTAAGGCGGGTATAGACGAGCCGCTCGAGCAGTTTGGAAGCCAAAGGAAGTAGAGACATAGGGCGGTAGTTAGAAGCAATGTCAGAGTCAGGGGCATGTACACTGTCACATTCTGCCTGGGCTATGTGTGACATGGAGGAGAGGGTAGCTAATAGAGGCACAACGTACTCCATAGGGAGTGGGGCTGGGGCATGTACACTGTCACATTCTGCCTGGGCTATGTGTGACATGGAGGAGAGGGTAGCTAATAGAGGCACAATGTACTGCATGGGGAGTGGGGCTGGGGCATGTACACTGTCACATTCTGCCTGGGCTATGTGTGACATGGAGGAGAGGGTAGCTAATAGAGGCACAATGTACTCCATAGGGAGTGGGGCTGGGGCATGTACACTGTCACATTCTGCCTGGGCTATGTGTGACATGGAGGAGAGGGTAGCCAATAGAGGCACAATGTACTGCATGGGGAGTGGGGCTGGGGCATGTACACTGTCACATTCTGCCTGGGCTATGTGTGACATGGAGGAGAGGGTAGCTAATAGAGGCACAATGTACTGCATGGGGAGTGGGGCTGGGGCATGTACACTGTCACATTCTGCCTGTGCTATGTGTGACATGGAGGAGAGGGTAGCTAATAGAGGCACAATGTACTGCATGGGGAGTGGGGCTGGGGTATGTACACTGTCACATTCTGCCTGGGCTATGTGTGACATGGAGGAGAGGGTAGCTAATAGAGGCACAATGTACTCCATAGGGAGTGGGGCTGGGGCATGTACACTGTCACATTCTGCCTGGGCTATGTGTGACATGGAGGAGAGGGTAGCTAATAGAGGCACAATGTACTGCATGGGGAGTGGGGCTGGGGTATGTACACTGTCACATTCTGCCTGGGCTATGTGTGACATGGAGGAGAGGGTAGCTAATAGAGGCACAATGTACTCCATAGGGAGTGGGGCTGGGGCATGTACACTGTCACATTCTGCCTGGGCTATGTGTGACATGGAGGAGAGGGTAGCTAATAGAGGCACAATGTACTGCATGGGGAGTGGGGCTGGGGTATGTACACTGTCACATTCTGCCTGGGCTATGTGTGACATGGAGGAGAGGGTAGCTAATAGAGGCACAACGTACTCCATAGGGAGTGGGGCTGGGGCATGTAGAAAGGATCTGTCACATTCTGCATGTGTGACATAGGACAAAGCTGTGTATGGGGCAGGGTGCAAGGAGCATGCATTGGGTGTGACACACACACACGCACACACACTATAGAGCAAGTAGGGGACAGGGCTATCGCATGGTATTTACTACAGCAAGATGCAGAAAGTACTCCCGTTAAGACTAGCAAATAGTGGACATGGCCACCTGGTTTTGTCAAGCCCTTTGAACTCTTTCCATCAGATTTTTTTTTTAGCTCTTAATGAATGATTTAAATGAACAACGGACATTTTAATAATATTACATACTGTGCCTTTATTCAAAGATATTCAATTGCAGTACAGCCTCAGAATAAATTTTGTTAAATAGCAAACCCCTCAGACATAGACTGTAAAAGACAAACTGGCAAGGTGGGTATATGTTTAATACATATTTAAAAATCATAGAGTATAGGGAGGCCGTAGATATTTGAAGTGCTTTTACAACATTGATAGATAAATAAACCTAGCACAATCCCTACAAGTATAAATAAGGGGCATTTATCTGGCATTGAGGACGGGCTACTTTACCGCATTGCTAATGAGGATGGGATCTTGTCATCTGTCTCTCTCTCGCTCTTCTGGTTGTCCTCCTCTCATCTCTGTCCCTCTATGCCTCCTGCTGTTTTTTTGTGTAAATCTTTCACCGCTTTTTCTTGCTTTTACGGTGGTGTCTCATCCCCTGTTTCTTGTCTGTTTATTGTGTGCTTTACTTCATCTCTTTTCACAACATCCCTTTTTCAATCCTTCTCTCTTCCTCCCATCTTCTCTCTCCTCTTTCCTCCCTCTCTCTCTCTCTGTCCTTTTCCCTCCCTCTCCCTCTCTCTCCTTTTGCCTCCTCCTCCCTCTCTCTTCTTTTCCCTCCCTCTCTCTGTCTAACTTATCTTATACCTGCCTTTCCTTAGTCTCTGCCTTTAGGGGGACATAGTTCTAGTTCTTTAATACAGAGGACTAAAAATATAGAGTATATAATTGTGCAAAATATTAAAATAATTATTTTTTTTATTAACTGCCTGTTTTGGTTTAATCGTCTGCATTGTCTTTTAAAGACCCCAAACTGTTATGTCTCAACTTTAAAGGCTTCTTCTTGCTTGGTATACAAGTGTAAATAGCAATTCACTATGTGGATTGGTAATATAAGTCTCCATGGTTCCCACCTACATGAGAAGAGACATACCGAGATATAAAGGAAGCATTAGAAGACAATGGCGGGCATGGCCAGGACTGCATACCTTGTTATATTTAGGTAAATTAATTAAATTTTTTAAATGTTTGCTACATGTTACCAAATAATTCTACAGAATATTTTGATAAGAACTTGTGGAAAACTGCAGGCCCTTCCATCTTTCTACCTAGCAGAATAAAGAATCTGATATCCTGTCATTTGATCTTTGCTCATGAGTGTGACAAGCTGCAGAAAAAAGGGAACTTGGTTATCACATATGAATATTCGATGATTGCTTTTGCTGCTGACACAGTGTCATCTCATGCATACCTACTGCAAATAATGAAGACTTCCATTCTGTTCTGTGATATCAGAAGTACAGATAGCAGTATTCATAATGACAAGGTTGAAGATGCAATCAGTGTTTGTCTAACCCTTTACTTGATGGAAGAAATGCCTTTATTTGCTCCTTAATCCCTGGGATAACTGATCTAAGACGGGTTTTTTCAAGCATTGCACTTCAATTAGGACCTCAGATCCTTGTTTTTTGTTTAGGCTTAAAAAAATGAATGCATAGTTTATTTTTAAAAGGACACTGTGCTGCCAGCACTGGGGAGCTACTGTTCATTGAGGGAACCATGAATGCCAACATGTACTGTGACATACTGAAGCAGAGTATGATCCCCTCCCTTCGGAGACTGGGCGGCTGGGTAGTATTCCAACATGATAACGACCCCAAACACACCTTCAAGATGACCACTGCCTTGCTAAAGGAGCTGAAGGTAAAGGTGATGGACTGGCCAAGCTTGTCACTAGACCTAAACCCTATTGAGCATCTGTGGGGCATCCTCAAATGGAAGGTAGGGGAGTGCAAGGTCTCTAACATCCACCAGCTCTGTGATGTCATCATGGAGGAGTGGAAGAGGACTCCAGTGGCAACCTGTGAAGCTCTGGTGAACTCCATGCCCATGAGGGTTAAGGCAATGCTGGAAAATAATGGTGGCCACACAAAATATTGACACTTTAAGCCCAATTTGGACATTTCCACTTAGGGGTGTACTCATTTTTGTTGCCAACGGTTTAGACATTAATGGCTGTGTGTTGAGTTATTTTGAGGGGATAGCAAATTTACACTGTTATACAGGCTGTACACTTACTACTTTACATTGTAGCAGAGGGCCATTTCTTCAGTGTTGTCACATGAAAAGATATAATAAGATATTAACAAAAATGTGAGGGGTGTACTGACTTTTGTGAGATACTGTATCTATCTATCTATCTATCTATCTATCTATCTATCTATCTATCTATCTATCCCCTTCTGGATCGCTACCTTGTGGTGAAGGGGCTTGTATATGAAGCTGTGAGCTATATCATGCAGGGTCACACAAAATGCGCAGGTCATAGAAGTAAGGCCAGACAAATTGTGGTACTCTGGAGAAACAACAGGCAACCCACTCCAGTATCTTTGCCAAGAAAATCATATGGATGAGCACAACTAGAAACACAGACAGATGTGCCTGGCGTGCTGTGCCCATATGGTTACCGAACGTCTGACACAACTAACGAACTAAAAAAAATATTTATATATATATATATATTCATATATATATATGCACATATGCGACTCTCTAACTTTTTATGAATATTTTGGCTGGTGTCTAAGTTTGCTAAAATATTGTGAACCCCTGAGGTACAAGCCTGCAGCAGATTAGATGCATTGGCCTAAGAGGACCACTGGTTCCTCTCAAATGATCTAAGACTTGGACTCTATACAGCTCTTGCCGTAGTATTTGGCTTTGCTGCTGCAGCATATTTCCTCAGCCTCACGTTACATCCTGTACGCACTTAATGTTGTGGCTGTGCTGCGATCCCTAAATGACCCTCAATTTTTAAACAGTGAAATGCATTATGATGGCAGGAGATAATTTGTATAAAATATTGCACAGTGATTTTATTGCTTTTATTCAGGCCCGGCTTAGGCGGCTGCTCTTCTCCTATCTCTCACAGCCACAAGGCTGCACATGAATGAGTGAGTAGTGGGAGGAGAAGTTACTTGCGCGGTGGATACAGTATATGCAAATGATCATTTACAGGAGAGATTTGTAGGAGCAGGGACGATTCATTTCATAGCTTTATGCTTTAGAGAACACAATATGCATTTAGGTCAGTCCTAAAGGAAACATTCATCGTTCACAATGATATATCATTAGTTTGTGTGCATAAAACAGAACATTACAGTTGCATTAAATATAGAGGTTATTATATTAAGATTGAGCTCCAGTAAATAGAAACCCTGCATAATATAAGGGCTCTGTGCACGTCCCAGGTCTGGGAGTATCTAGTTCACCACTTGTTGTTAGTCCCAGAATTATGTGTTTATCAAGTCAACAATAAAGCTATATATAAATAAAGCTGAAGAGCCATGTCTCCACCTCCATCATTATTCACATTGTTTGTCTGGGAGCTATAAGTCATGTGTTCATTTCATCTGATAGGTCTAATTAATTATTGTATGGAAAATCAAGGAAAATAAACACATTGATCACTAATGACATCAAGCTTGGATATGGTCACACATGCTCACAGCATAGGAACAAGAGGAGATAAGGTATAACTCCTGAATAATTAAACAATTACCAGATGAAACAAACACATATCCAAAGGCTTCCAAACAAACTTGCGATAGGTTGTAATGTGATTGGAATGGGGTGGAGGCAGCCGAGCACCTCAGGCAGGTAAGGTTTATTTTTTTAAACCATTTTATTTACAGATGGCTTTAAATGGATATTGAAGTTTTAGGGATTTTACTAGGTATCCCTGGTGGACCAGTGGTTAGGATTTGGTGCTTTCACCGCTGCAATCCAGGTATGATTCCAATCAGGTATCCAAGAGGTCACACCACCCTGAAGCCATAGTGGGTTGGGCCTGGATAGTATTTGGATGGGAGACCACCTAGGAATGCCAGAAGCTGTATGCTGTGGCCCATTGGAGAAGGAACTGGCAACCCACGACAGTATCTCTCTCTTTAAACCAAGTGGATCAGAATGATCAGGGACATAAAGATTTCCTGCTGTGTTATGGTCCATGAAGTCAAGGACAGTCAGAAATGAATGAACAACACAAAAAAAAGTATATTGTGCACTTAAGAAGTGCTTAGAAGCTCTGCTTTTACTACTTAAAATCAAACGTATAGTCGCTATAAGGGTCTGACCACTACAGCATATGCAGACACAGACTCTGTAGGTCTAGATGTGCAGTGTATTGTCCTAGCCTATCAGGGACCAAGTCTCTGCAACTTGTTGCAGAATATTGCTGAGAGATGGTCACTGATTGGTTAGTTAGACCCTGCACACTCAGCATTACTACAGAGTCTGTGTCTTTGTGAGCTGCAGGGGGCAGAACCAAGCAGCTAGTAATTGTTTGACTTTTAGCATTAAAAACAGAATTTATAAGCACTAATTAATAATAAAATAAAGTTTATAAAAAAACACAAGTCTGTGTGTGTGTATATATGTTACGGCAATGTGTATAATCGCATTCTGTACAAAGCCTGCCGGGTAATGTGTATAATCTTTTATTCCTTTTTGACTGGGCAATGTGTTGAATAATGACAACAAGGTTTTTGAATTAGTATCATCATTTATTAGAGCAAGGCAAAGAACTGCTGTGGCACTTGGAATTACAGAGCTGACGGGTAGCTCTGCACACGCACTTTTTTTTTTTGGTTGCATTTCTTATACCCCTGTGACAGTGACACGCTGTTGTAAGATGCCGCCTCCCTCAGAGAAGTCCGTTTGCTATCCACCTTTGCCGTAACAGCCGTTAAATCTAATAATCTTTCTTTGCACGGATGTGTTTCTGCACGCCTGCACTTGTGCTAGAGTTGGCCATGTTCAGAGCACAGTGTGTACAACTGCTCATCGTCCACACTCTTGTTGGGGGACCCGCGAGCCCTGTCGACATCGGGAATCGATAGACGAACCGTCTCGCCCACTTCAACTGGAGGAAATTGGTCCTGTGGTCGCTTCAACATTTTCTTAGCCTGCTTTTCGAGGCATTCACCAGCCCTCTTTCTGTTGTTTTCAATGGATTCCAAAACGGATGCAAGTTAGACACTTGGATGATTTCGCCCCTTCTTATATCATTGTTTTTTTTTTCGGATTCACTTTCCTCAGCCCGTTGCAATGTTGGGTCGATGGGTCGTTCTGAGTCAACACTTGTCAACGCTAGTACCAAGTCATCCTCTGACTGTATGCCATCAACTGATGATACTTATTCAAAACCCTTTTTGTCATTATTCAACACATTGCCCAGTCATATAAGAATAAAAGATCAGACACATTGTCCAGAATGCGATTATACAAATTGCCCGGGCATTATACAAAATGCCCGGATTATATACATTGCCGTAACATATACATAAATACATATATGTATCCAAATACCTAGTAAAAAGCCTTCAATATTCCTTTAATGTTTCATTTCTAAGCACACGTTTCTGAATACTCACAGCCTTTTACCTGGTGCTTACTCTGGCCCAGTATTGACTAGGGATTGGATCAGTGTATTTCTTTTAGCAAATATTTATAATTCATTGTGTATATTTTGAAATTCATTCTCTGCGGTGTATTCCAGTATTTTTACCCAATAATAGGACCACTGCACTGTGTTATCTGCCTTTCACCAGATTATTTCATTATGTTAAATATAGAGTAAATGAAGTAGCTCCCATGTGTTATGAATTGCAAATAAAGGTTAATAATAATCTCAAATGCTTCTATTACGCCTGTCTACTGGAGGGTTTGCACATTTTATACAAAGATAATAAATGTTTCACTCGTTTTGCTGGCAGATATCCATGCCCTCACTAATGGCAGAGAGGGAATTACTTTTTCACCTATTTGTCCTTGCATGAATTGGTGTGTTTGCTGTAGATCACCTTAGGTTTCTTTCTTATTTTCTTCAAATTACAGGAGCTGCAGTTTGAACGACTCACCAGAGAGCTGGAGGTGGAAAGACAAATTGTTGCCAATCAACTAGAAAGATGCCGCCTCGGAGCGGAGTCACCGAGCATTGCCAGCGTAAGGTACGGGCTCTAATGACTGTGTTTGCTCACACTGTGAAATGACCATTTCATTAATACGTCCCCTGTGCATAATTTATATGACTGTTTACTTACAGAGCTACCAACTCCTTTATATATGAGCAAAAGTAGCCATTTAACACACGCAAACATACAATATGACAGCCAATAAGGAGCGGTAACTACATTGTTTACTTTGTCAGCCTTTTTTTATATTTATTTTTCTTTTTGCTCTGTTTTAGAGGTATTTTTTTGTGTGTTTTTATAATATTGAAGAGTAGGCATTTGTATTGAGTCGATTGTTGATATAATAATATTAAATGAATGGGATTATTCCTCAATATCTTTCTGATTTTTTATTATTTCAATTAAGACTACTGTACCATATCTATATTTGAAAAATTTAAATCTGACGAATAGCATAATTAAGCAGGAGAAAAGTCATACAGCCATTCTTTTTAATTACAAAAGAGCAAATTTAGATGCCTTTGCTGGACATCCACGATACTTTGGTGGAAGTTGTGTGTGTGAGGAGCATTTACATTTCTGGTGAGCATTTCTTTTATTTATAGATGCAAGCTGCCTGCTTTAAGGCCTGTTAAACGGAAGCGGTGTTGTGCCAATTTCAGTGTAATCCAATTATCTAACAAAGTCTCCTGACTCTTCACTGTTCCCTAACCCTCCCCTCCACATATCATTTAAAAAAAGACTCCCTCATGATACAGCTGTTAGGAAGTAATATACATTTAGATTTCCCCTACCAAAAAATTCTATGTCCATGACTTGTTCAGTTGTGTCCATCTCTCTGTGACTCTATGGACTGCAGCACACCAGGCGCATGTTATACCTCTGATTGTGTTTATCCACAAGGTTTTCATGGCAATGATAATGGAGTGGGTCGCCAGTTCCTTCTCCAGTAACAATTTTCCTGACCTCTCTTCTATGGCCTCCCCTCTTGGGTATCCCTACATGGTATAGCTCACAGCTTAATTGACTTACACAACCCCCTTCTCCAAGACAACATAGCAATTCAGAAGGTGGTCTATGACTTGCTAATGTTGTTAGTTTGTGATATATCCAACAAACAAATACCTTTTTATAGAACTATAGTGGTCACTAAATATAAAATATCATCCAGAGCCTTTAGGATTTTAAATCATTATTTCAATTAAGACCAATTACTCATTTATGCATTGTGTTGCCGTAGGCGTATTTTCATCTGCTGTTCCTCTATTTATTTTCCTATAATATTTCAAATCTGGGTGAAACAATTATTTTGACTGATGTTTCTGAATTTTATTTTTTTATTTTGTGCTAAACAACTTTCACATTATCTCTTTTCAAAAATGTATTGTTTAGAATTCGATTCTAAAGTTCCAAAATCTTCTCACCTTGTACCATTTCTCTTTATCCTTCAGTTCTTAATTTAAGTGTTTCATTTCTGTAATAAAATAATTTTTACCCGTCATATTTAATGAGCGCAGACAATTTGTAATCATAGAGAACCAATAATCCATTCAAAGAAGTCCACTGACCCTCATTATTGTTTTCTCTTGTGTCTTAACTGGACAGTCGTTAATGTTCTGTTTTAAATCAATCAATGTCCCTTCTTAACTATGAATGTCGCCTTCCTTATTGAAGGTTCAACTGTGTTTAACCTTGTTATAAGAAAGAATAAACCTCAGTGTAAGACAGTTTAATGATCAATGAGTAAGAGTCCGTGATGGAGACACATTGGATAGATTCAACGTGGATGAAATTCTATAGATCGGAAGGGAGAGGAGGGGGGGGGGAGACACAAAGGGGAGGGAGGGAGAGGGGGGGAAGACACACACTGGGGCGGGAGGGCAAGGGGGGGGGAGACACACACTGTGGAGGGAGGGCGAGGGGGGGGGGAGACGCACACTGTCGAGGGGGGGAGACGCACACTGGGGAGGGAGGGCGAGAGGGGGGAGACACACAATGGGGAGGGAGGGCGAGAGGGGGGAGACACACAATGGGGAGGGAGGGCGAGAGGGGGGAGACACACGCTGGGGGGGAGGGCGAGAGGGGGGAGACACACGCTGGGGGGGGAGGGCGAGAGGGGGGAGACACACGCTGGGGAGGGAGGGCGAGAGGGGGGAGAGACACGCTGGGGAGGGGGGAGAGACACGCTGGGGAGGGGGGAGAGACACGCTGGGGAGGGGGGAGAGACACGTGGGGAGGGGGGAGAGACACGCTGGGGAGGGGGGAGAGACACGCTGGGGAGGGGGGGAGAGACACGCTGGGGAGGGGGGGAGAGACACGCTGGGGAGGGGGGGAGAGACACGCTGGGGAGGGGGGGAGAGACACGCTGGGGAGGGGGGGAGAGACACGCTGGGGAGGGGGGGAGAGACACGCTGGGGAGGGAGGGCGAGGGGGGGAGAGACACGCTGGGGAGGGAGGGCGAGGGGGGGAGAGACACGCTGGGGAGGGAGGGCGAGGGGGGGAGAGACACGCTGGGGAGGGAGGGCGAGGGGGGGAGAGACACGCTGGGGAGGGAGGGCGAGGGGGGGAGAGACACGCTGGGGAGGGAGGGCGAGGGGGGGGAGAGACACGCTGGGGAGGGAGGGCGAGGGGGGGAGAGACACGCTGGGGAGGGAGGGCGGGAGGGGGAAGAGACACGCTGGGGAGGGAGGGCGGGAGGGGGAAGAGACAGTTGGGAGGGGAGGGGGAAGAGACACACTGGGGAGGGGAGGCGAGGGAGGGAGAGACACACTGGGGAGGGGGAGAGAGACACAATGTGGAGGGGGAGAGAGACACAATGTGGAGGGGGAGAGAGACACAATGTGGAGGGGGAGACACACACTGGGGAGGGGAGGGGAAAGAGACACACTGGGGAGGGGAGGGGAAAGAGACACACTGGGGAGGGAGGGCGGGAGGGGGAAGAGACAGTGGGGAGGGGAGGGGGAAGAGACACACTGGGGAGGGGAGGCGAGGGAGGGAGAGACACACTGGGGAGGGGGGAGAGGGAGGGAGAGACACACTGGGGAGGGGGGGAGAGACACAATGTGGAGGGGGAGAGAGACACAATGTGGAGGGGGAGAGAGACACAATGTGGAGGGGGAGACACACACTGGGGAGGGGAGGGGAAAGAGACACACTGGGGAGGGGAGGGGAAAGAGACACACTGGGGAGGGGAGGGGAAAGAGACACACTGGGGAGGGGAGGGGAAAGAGACACACTGGGGAGGGGAGGGGAAAGAGACACACTGGGGAGGGGAGGGGAAAGAGACACACTGGGGAGGGGAGGGGGAAGAGACACACTGGGGAGGGGAGGGGGAAGAGACACACTGGGGAGGAGAGGGGGAAGAGACACACTGGGGAGGGGGGGAAGAGACACACTGGGGAGGGGGGGGAAGAGACACACTGGGGAGGGGGAGAGAGACACACTGGGGAGGGAGGGCGAGGGAGGGAGAGACACACTGGGGAGGGGGGGGAGAGACACAATGTGGAGGGGGAGAGAGACACACTGGGGAGGGAGGGCGAGGGGGGGAGAGACACACTGGGGAGGGGGGGGAGAGACACACTGGGGAGGGGGGGGGGAGACACAATGTGGAGGGGGAGAGAAACACAATGTGGAGGGGGAGAGAAACACAATGTGGAGGGGGAGAGAGACCCACTGGGGAGGGAGGGCGAGGAGGGGTGAGAGACACACTGGGGAGGGAGGCCGAGGGGGGGGAGAGACACACTGGGGAGGGAGGGCGAGGGAGGGAGAGACACACTGGGGAGGGGGGGGAGAGACACAATGTGGAGGGGGAGAGAGACACACTGGGGAGGGAGGGCGAGGGGGGGAGAGACACACTGGGGAGGGGGGGAGAGACACACTGGGGAGGGAGACACAATGTGGAGGGGGAGAGAAACACAATGTGGAGGGGGAGAGAGACCCACTGGGGAGGGAGGGCGAAGAGGGGGGAGAGACACACTGGGGAGGGAGGCCGAGGGGGGGGGGGAGAGACACACTGGGGAGGGAGGCCGAGGGGGGGGGAGAGACACACTGGGGAGGGAGGCCGAGGGGGGGGGGAGAGACACACTGGGGAGGGAGGCCGAGGGGGGGGGAGAGACACACTGGGGAGGGAGGCCGAGGGGGGGGAGAGACACACTGGGGAGGGAGGCCGAGGGGGGGGGGGAGACACACTGGGGAGGGAGGGCGAGCCACAATATTAATTATATTGTAGTTTTTATTTATACCATAATTGGTACTTCTGCTGCCTCACTTTGTTTTACATAGACATATTATCTTAAGAAAGCAAGTCAAACAATGTGCAACAGAGCATGTATTGTACGGGTTTTGAGTTGAATAGTTTGTGTAAAAATGTCAGCTGACCATCATTAGATATTTAAAAAGACTAATGCTTTTATTTTTTAAACAGTGCCTTGCAAAAGTATTCACCCCCTTGGCATTTTTTATGTCTTCTTGCCTCACAACCTGGAATTAACATGGATTGTTTGAGGATTTGCATCATTTAATTTACAGAGCATGCCCACAACTTTGAAGATGTTTTTTTTATCTTTATTGTGAAGCAGACAACAAATAGGACAAAATAACATAAAAAGTAAATGTGCATAACTATTCACCCCCCTAAAGTCGATACTTTGTAGAGCCACCTTTTGCGGCAATCACAGCTCCAAGTCACTTTGGATAAGTCTCCATGAGCTTGCCACATCTTACCACTGGGATTTTGCCCATTCCTCCTAGCAAAACTGCTCCAGCTCCTTCAAGTTGGATGGTTTGTGCTTGTGAACAGCAATCTTTAAGTCTGACCACAGATTTTCTATTGGATTGAGGTCTGGGCTTTGACTAGGCCATTCCAACACATTTACATGTTTCCCCTTAAACCACTCAACTTTTTAGCACCGTCCATCTTTCCCTCAACCCTGACCAGTTTCCCAGTCCCGGATGCTGAAAAACATCCCCACCAGGTTTCACTGTGGGGATGGTCTTCTTTGAGTGATGTGATGTGTTGGGTTTGCAACAGACATAGCATTTGCTTTGATGGCCAAAAAGTTCAATTTTAGTCTCATCAGACCAGAGCACCTTCCTCCATACATTTTGGGTGTCTCCCACATGCCTTTTCGCAAACTCAAAACATGCCATTTTGTTTTTTGCTGAAAGTAATGGCTTTCTTCTGGCCATTCTGCCATAAAGCCTGACTCTATGGAGCGTATGGCTTATTGTGGTCCTATGTACAGATACTCCAGTCTCTGCTGTGGAACTTTGCAGCTCCTCCAGGGTTACCTTAGGTCTCTGTGCTGCCTCTCTGATTAATGCCCTCCTTGCCCGGTCTGTGAGTTTTGGTGGGCGACTGTCTCTTGGCAGGTTGGCTGTTCTGCCATGTTCTTTCCATTTGCTTATGATTGATTTGATGGTGCACCTGGGGAATCATCAAAGATTTGGATATTTTTTTTATAACCTAACCCTGACTTGTACTTCTCAACAACATTGTCCCTTAATTGTTTGGAGAGTTCCTTGGTCTTCATGGCAGTGTTTCGTTAATGGTGCCTCTTGCTTAGTTGTTACAGGCTCTGGGGCCTTTCAAAAAAGGTGTGTATTTGTAATGACAGATCATGTGACACTTAGATTGCACACAGGTGGACATCATTTCACTAATTATGTGACTTCTGAAGGTAATTGGTTGCACCAGAGCTTTTTATGGGCTTCATAACAAAGGGGGTGAATACATGCGCACATGCCAGTTTTCTGTTTTCTATTTCTAAAAAATAGTTTTATGTATATATTTTTCTCATTTTACTTCACCAACTTAGACTATTGTGTTCTGATCCATCACATAAAATTCAGATTAACAAAACATTGAACTTAAGGCTGTAATGTAAAAAAAAAAAAAGTCAAGGGGGGTGAATACTTTGCAAGGCACTGTATATCACAGTAACAAAGCAAAACGCTTGTCTCAGCATTTATTTAATATGGCTTCTTCTCCTTGCATGATCAAATACATGGAATATTGTGGGCTCACATGCTTTATTTTGCCCCTCATTACTTAGTATATTGCCTTCACATTCTCCCTCACTTTTGTACTCTTCCATCTTGTTTATCTGGGACTTGCAGCGGTATATGCAAAGATAATGTCATTGTTGAGAATCTAGCTCCACACAGCTGGGCAGGCTCCACTAAAAACATCCAACTGTAAGTGTAAAAAAGGGAACACCTTATTAAGCAAATAAAGCGTAAGATATATTATTGTACAGTACAGCAAACCAGCCTCTTTGTTCAATAACAAATATATATATATATATATATATATATATATATATATATATATATATATATATAATGTGTATATATATATATATATATATATATATATAATGTATAAATAACACATGTACATTATATGTAACTATAATAATGTATGTTATTTATATGTACACATATACATTATGGCCATCATTCAATTGCGATTTGGCCAATTAAATAGGGCTCTAAATAAGCACATAGCATATTATTTTTAAAGAAGTTTTTAGTTAGTGAAAACCTTGCTTTTGGATAGATGCTTACTAACTAAAAACTTCTTTAAAAAAATATGTTATGTGCTTATTTAGAGCCCTATTCTATTGGCCAAATTGCAATTGAATGAGGGTCTATGTCAATATATACTTTACTAAAATAATACCAATGGAATAGGTTGGTGTGCTGTTTAGTAATATGTATTAAACTTATTTTTAGTAAAGTGATCCTTTCCTGTTAGGGGGAGGGGTCACAATAAAAGCTGAATGTAGGCCAACTCCCTCTGTCTTGTAAGTGCAGTCTGCCCAGCTTTGTGAATGGCTCTGGCCCAACAGTGACATTATCATTGCATATACTTTTGCACAATCCAGCTAAACAAGATGGAGAAGGAAATTGGTGAGGGAGAAATGGCTATCCCTACACTGAGCAGTAAGAGTAGCAAAATAAAGCAAGAAAGCCAAACATGTTATAAAAAGTGCTCCCTGCTTCTGGGCCTGTGAGGGGTAAGAGGTGGTTTCAATCCTTTTACATGTAGTTCACTAAGATGTTTATAGAAAGAATGCGACTGTGTATTGTAAAAAAAGTCATTCTTTAATAGACTGTTACCTCTGCCCTCTAGAACTATAACCCCCTCCCCTCACATATACACAACATCCAACAAACTATCATGGATCTCTGCAGGGGCCAGCAAAGATGTCATATAATCATATATATATATATCGCATGTGCTCACATTTGATCTTCTAAAATAAGTTAAAAGACTCATTTCCTGCACAGAATTCCAAGAAATACAGTTACTGCACTGCATTCTGGGTACCTGAGCAGGGACATGCAAATTTTAGCCATATGCCTGCTTTATTAAGCAACTTTAAACAAAGCCCCGGACGGATTATATACAAGCTAGGAAGCCTAACAACGGACAGCTGTTTCGAGGTTACTGCCTCTCTTCAGAGTGGGGCCGGTTCCTTCGCTTGTGTAGTAGATTTTGTCAGGGAGTAGTTTAGCACAACAATCATTTAATTTATGGTGGGCAAAAGAGCGATAGATGTGTATGTTGTGTGCGTGTTTTGTGCGTGTGTGTATATAGTGGACCTTTAAATTCTGCTCTTTTCAGTGCATGTTAGACTATTTGAAACAAAGGGATCTTCTGCAAGTTTGTCGTCCCACATTTCAGTGTTGCACCAGTCAGGTTATCACTTTGCAAAGTTACATTTCAACGGTTTTTGTTCTGCATCATTGAGGGCGACACGTGCTTCCCCCTCCTGCAGCTCTGCATATCATCGCATTGCTAATCAACCACAAAAGGCCAAGTGTCCTCTAAACTCCAGCATTTCAGCCACTTGCAGAGCTTGCAATTTTACACTATTGTATTTTTTTTCTTTTATTGAACAGCTCACCGCATCACGCAGAGTCTAGCGGCCATTTTTAATTACGTCCCCTCATTGTCATTCCGAGCACAAACATTTCTGCCACAAGTCAATTTCATCCAGGATGTAAAATATCCAAACCGTAATGGTCCCCATCAGCTGGAATTAAAATTGCATATCTTAATCTCCTGTAGGACATTTTCTGTTTAAGGTGTTTGCTCGAGTCGCATATTTCTATTAAAAGCGGATTTCTAGCTAACTGAAGCATACAATTAATACTGTATCAGTAGAACGCGCTCATGGGCTGCGACAGAGGCCTTCTTTAACTCATTCTATGCTAAAGGGGTTTATAATGCTTTCTACTTGAGAGATCTTAAGATTGTTGCTTGGAGATGAACGTTTTCTTGCAGTAGATGCGTTCAAGAAATATATGAATTAATATTGTGTAGTGCTGGGGAAATTCATGCAAAAAGGACTAGGAAAATGTCACATTTTTAACCTATTATTATTATTATTATTATTATTATTATTATGCAGAGGAATCTATCATTATTGTATCCAATGAACTGTATTTACAAGTAGGAGCTACGGCAGAAATATAACAACTTTAAATTCCAGTGGTTTCAATGAGAGTAATGGAATTTTATTTATTTCCAAGAGCACATGCTGCCGAGACAGCAGCAAAAAGTAGTAAATGGAGGTAAAACTAAATTCATATCAAATTAAATATGTCAAAGCTAAATTTTATTACAATTTGTTCTCTAAATAGGTTCAATTTCCAAGAGAGAAAATTGTGAAAATGGAACTACAACACTACTTTATGGTGACACTATAACTTTTTTTCTTAGGATGAGCAAAATCAATGTACTAAATCAAAAAAAAATATGCTTTTAATGTTCTAAACTGATGGTAAAGTTGAACCATAAGGATCTAAGGTCCAAATGCCCTTAAAGTCCATTCCCATTTGCGATAAGAGATACTTTGTCAGAAAACATCCTGGGATGTGCTTGTGATTGGCTGGGAAGACACCATGGGATTTTTCTGGAAAAAATTAAGGAGACATTTGGACCTGACTTCTTTGTTCGGTAAAGTTAAAGGTTTATAAAAGGCTTCTGGATTTTAATAGGTACCGGTATATAATATACCTGTGTATCTTTTTACTTTTATGTTCTTTATTATTATAAGCTCAAACAAATAGTGCCTGCTTAGGATTGCCCTCTGCAGCTCATGAAAACAGACTCTGCTGTACTTGCTGTGCAATGTCTGTTACCAACCAATCAGTGACAATCCCGCTGCAACATGCTGCTGATAGGGCTAGAAGTGCAGTGTAGTGTCCTAGCCTAGAGAGCCTGCATATGCTTCAGAAGGCAGACCCGTACAGGGACGATTTGTTTGATTTTTGCCAGTAAAACACTTCTTAATAAAGTAAAGTAAATAAAAGTAAATGGATATGTGTGCTTGCGTGACATCATGGACCGCAACACACCATGCTGTTCCACTTGATAAATGGCAGAGATACTGGAGTAGGTTGCCATACAGCTAGGTGGTCTCCCATCCAAGTACTGACCACGCCCAGCCCTACTTGGCTTCAGAGTGACCTCTTGGTTCCATGACTGGAATCGAACCCAGGTTACAGTGGTGAAAGCGACGAATCCTTAAACACCAGGCTACCCTTTCTGGATATACAGGTATTATATACCTAATTAAATCCAGAAACTTTCCATATCCCTTTAAACATTGTTGTTTGCATTAGTACATTGATTCCTTTATTTGTTTAGATGCTTTTGCTCATTTCTGTGGATAAATCATCACTATATCCCTTTTATCAACTCCAGCTTTTAAGCCGAGGATAATCGGTCTCCGTTTTTAACGGATGTGTGATACAGTATGTAATCACCCCCTATGATTTATAATAAACACTGTTACCCACTCTGATAATTAGCAGTGTCTGGAGAAGCGAGTGTCTTAGCAGCATTGAAGCCGCCACACAAGTGTAATCATGTAAACAGAATTAAAAGGAAAACCCCGCTCACCGCGTCTGCTGTGGAAACATTAGGATCACTAACTAGTGTTTTCTTTTCTCCATTTAATAACCGTGTGGGTGTAGAGCGAGCGGAGACAGTGACAGCAAAGGGTCTGATTAGAGCAGAGATCAGGGCGAGAAGCACAAATGCACTGGCAAAGTCAGCCCTGCTAACGAGCAATATTCAAAACTTTTTATTTTTAATTAATGATTCACTAAATGGCTGTGTTTTCATGTGCAGAATAGACAGTAATCAGAGACTTTGATGCTTTTACACAGCCCCGGGCGTAACTCTCCCCTATTATTACATGTGAGCTTCAGTGAAGCAATGCAGGCGTGAGCTGACGATTTGTTAACAGTGACCCAAACAACAAGTCAGATTCATCTTTGTTGTTTACTTGATCAGTCGTGTCCGACTCTCCATGACCCTATGGACCGCAGCACCCCAGGCATATCTTGTGTCTGGTTGTGCCTACCCATAAAAGTATCTTGGTTTGCCAGTTCCTTCTCCAGTGGACCTCTTTACCCATCTTGGGTGACCATACACGGCTTCAGTGAGGTACACAAGCCCCTTTACCAAAACAAGGTAGCGATCCAGAAGGGGTGATTCATATTAAAGAGCATTAAAAACTGTATATACATTGCAAAAGCATTATTCCTGAGATATTTAATATTGTTTAAGTGGCTTGTTTATGCTAATGCACATCTTAGTATGCTAATTTGTGTCTGAGTGCTTGATGAGGGTGGAAGAGGGGATCTAACTGCATAATAAGCTTAGGGGGCATTGTTTTGCCACCACAGAGACAGACAAGCCGACTGTAATCCTAACAAACACATCAAATAGGTAACTAGGAGCCACTCTGAATACAGCAGAAACAATGCTGATTCTCTCAGAAATTATTCACTGTAGAAGCACTGTTTTTGTATCTATAAGTTGGGTGATATTTAATGGGCAAGATGCTTTGTTAGATAATTAGATCTGTTTGAAACTGACATTACTTATTCCCTCTCACTGTCCCAGAAGCAGGCATACAAACTGTATTTGTGTATATATATATATATATATATATATATATATATATATATATATATATATATATATATATATATATATATATATATATATATATATATAGGTTTCCTAAAGGCATTGCTAAAATCCCATGTTTGATCTTTAAGTAGAGGCATCTGCTGCATTTTTTTCTCTTTTCATTTTTCGGTTTAACTAGCTGCTGCGTGGCATATGGGTACTCCATTAATAAGAAACTATGGGTAGATTTATGGATATGCCAGTAGCCTCTGAAATGGAAACTCAACACATAGGACTATTAATTGAAGTTTAGGGCATCCCAAATGTGATCCCACTCCTCGCACCCTTTTATCTTGCTTACAAAATATTAAGTGGTGAGCGTGATTAGAGGTAAAACACACTGCCATCTTATTGATCTATTTCAGTGTGTAGAACAAACGGATGGAAATCATTTGATCCTTCTTTTAAAACCACCTTTAAAAATATTTATAGAATTTTAAGCAATAAAGAGTTCATTTTAAGAAAAAAACAAAGGATATATATATATATATATATATATATATATATATATATATATATATATATATATATGCAAAGCACTAAGATTAGAGAATCTAGAAAGTTCAAAGTAAAATTATTAGTTTACTATTGCACAAGTGAAGTTTGTATAATTGCATTTATTCTTAGTAGTTGGTCTTTGCCTTCTTTAGTGACAATCTGAGTGCCACAGAATTTACACTTTTTGAATTGTGCTGTTGGAAACCATTGGACGGCAAGAAGATCCATTAAATCAATACAACACGTAATCAAGACAAACTGTGCACTGGAAGGTTTGATCATGAGGCTAAATCTCAAGACAGAATTCCCTGGAGAAGACTCTGATGCTGGTAAAAATTGAAGAGGCGAATATGGTTAGAGGAGGTAATTGGAACAATGAACATGAGCTTGAGGGAGCTCAGAGGTGCATCGGCTGACAGATGTGCCTGGCGTGCATATATGCATAGGGTAATGGAGAGACCTTAATGACAACATAATAATAACTTTAACAATTACAAGTCCCTGTAATTATTATTATATATTCTTCATCTTTACCCCTGCCCCCAAGGTGAGAGATAAATAATGGTGTTAGAAAAAAAGTTGTGCTTAAGATACTTCACTTTCAAGCTCCTCTTCCTCTTGTTTTAACAATGACCAATTTAAATTATGTTTGTTTATGTGTGAAGTTTTCGATTTATTAATAGCTGGAATCTTTGCTGTGTCACTTTAAAGAATCGCTTATGCCACACAGATTACCAAAAATACAGACTATATTGGCAAATTTATATTGCAAAGACTTAATCAAATGTTTAAGAAGAGAAAATTATCATTTACCTTGTCATGGTGAAGGGGCTTGTGTACCTCAGTGAAGCTGTGAGCTCTTCCATGTAGTGTCACCCAAGGTGGGTGGTTGTAGCACATAGATCAGGCAAATTGTGGCCTACTATAGAAGGAACTGGCAACCCACACCAGTATCTTTGCCATGAAAACCTTATGGATAAGCACAACTAGAAACACAAACAGATGCACCTGATGTGCTGCGTCCATATGGTCACAGAGAGTCAGACATGACTGAAGAGCAGAACAACAAATATGTTATAACTACAAATAATTAAAATACTATGTAATTTAGCAGTGGCTCATTGGTTCCTGGGGGTTGTCAAGTCATATTTGAATAAATATATGCATTTATTCCATACTATTGACTGCCATTACCTGGTTTGATCCAATTTCCAAAAACAAACAAGTCCTCTATTCAAGTCATTCAAAGCACTGGCACTAAGCACTGCTACATGTTAAAGTCCCTACCCACATGTATAAAGAGATGAACAGGAAACAAAATGGCATCTCCCACCTCTAATGGCCTTTTCTTGCATCTCATTTCCATATAACTTGACTATGGGCTGCAATACATTTTCTGTATGGAATAAATGACTGGTTTTATGCAAATGTAAAATATATTGATGTTGTACCAATTTATGGATCCCTGCTCTGGGTAACTGTAGCTAGATCAGTTTACCACCCCATTACACAGAGAGAGAGAGGATTGTTAAACTCAATTATTCGCAATGTGGCAAATTTGACTGTCCATTCTGTATTAGCTTCATTGGTCATAATGCAGATGAATAGATCGGGAAATTGATTTAAATTTGTTAACAGGCTTTATTATGCACTAATTATAATAGAACAATCTCTCTTCTAGAGGGGGAAATAATGTTATGTCTGCTATTCATGGCCTTAAAGGACCACTGCGCAATAAAAAAATAAAAAAAATAATAATAAAAAAAAAAAAAAAAATATATATATATATATATATATATATATATATATATATATATACATATACTGTAATCGCTATAATATTTGACAAGTGTGAGTAATGCTTGCACAGTGTTTATCGTGCAGGTGTCGCAAGCATAATTGTCCGTAAATAAGCGTGCCTCACGGCCGCAACGTGAGAGAGATTGAAAGAGGGCACACGGAGAGGGAGAGGGCAGACGGAGAGGGGGCACAGAGAGACAACACAGACATGATATATGATACCGTCATTTATGACGGGCAAGTTACTAGGATGTATAGGTTTAAAGTATGATTAAGTGCATAATTGATTACATAAAAATGTAGAGCTATTTTTTACTTAAAAAATAAATAAAAAAATGGATACCTCTAGAGATCTGTGATACATCGGTGCAGTGTGTGTGTGTGAGAGAGAGAGATGGGCTTAACATTTCTGGAAAGCTTTGGTTGCATTGAATGGTGCAAGGTGTCTGCTTCTGG
>CM050173.1:51640771-51690771 GCA_027410445.1 Discoglossus pictus | reverse complement strand
CATTTTTAACTATTGTCTTTAGATAATGCCAAAGAAAAAAAAGCCTGAACAGTGTCCTTTTAAGTTAAATCCAAATGTAACACATTGAGTTTTTTATTACAGTGGCCTCCTTTATAATTTAAGTCTTGGAATACTGCCTTAATAGACTGAACTTAAAATCAGAAGGAAATTAAGCGCTTTAATATCTTTAGCATTTAGTTTAACATGATGTTCTTTCAGTTTTATGTCTCCTGGAATGTGGTTTTAGCTTTCCCTTATGAGACGGAAACAAGCCATGAGAACATCTTTTTGGAGTGATCAAAAACGTCTTTGAAATCTTTCCTCATTATCTCATATAGAAACCAATTAGCGCTATTTGTTATACAATATTGGGAAATACATTGCATTTCATCTTCATATAATAATTAGCAATTTTTGCTACTTATTAAAATGATTACAACCCACAGCTTCCCTGTTAAAAAGACCGCTGCAGTCAAACCTTTTTCTGGATGGACCTTTTAATAACTAAACTTCATAATGGGCAAAATAAATTTTTTAGATAACAATAAAAAGACTTTACATTTTGTGTATTTTTGTAAACTAATGAACTGTTTATTACTCTTGTTCAAAACACAGTTCGTTTTAGCAGACACTTTTCCCATGTGCAGACAGAAACTTCCTCTACATTTGAGTTCACCGCAAAATGCAATGTCCTAGCAACAGGGTTAGATGGTTTAATTGGGCACAGATCATTAATATATTTAATTGGCAAGGTTTTAAATAAGCAGTATTAAATAATAAAATACTTCCACGATCTGACCCAGCTGCTGCTAGACTGTGCTATTTTTTTATGGGCAAGGTTATATCCACACAGTTCTTTCCATTGACTTGCTGTGTTAAAGTGGTTTCCTTTGGCATCAAGCATTTGCTGTGAGGACATAGCATGAATGATTGTTTTTGGCCCCTTACAAATCAGATTTTTAAAATCCTTCATACTGAAATCTGTCATATCCTTCTACCTTGTTAGCGACAATAATTAGCTTAATATTGAATATTGCTGTTATGCGCAGGGGGACCACTGGACTTTTGGAACTATTAAAATGTTATGGGAGTTGGGACTGTTACAACCATTGTTAGTTATGTTAAATTGGTTTTGGCACAGAAAGATGGGGATTTCTTTCCCACTATCTTAAATGCGACATAGACCTGAGTAGGGGTGAGTGTGGAAGGTCACATAGGCAGTCAGACATTATGTCTCCCCTATTGTTCGCACTGGATAACCCCCTGCAATGCCTGGAACAAAGAAGGGATTAGACCACTGGTAGTCAACCTTGATCCTATTGCCAACTTCAAACTTTCATGGTAAGCGGCAGGGTAATCGCTAGGTGGCATCTTGACGGCACAAGCTGAGACCCACATCACCACGCTTGGGTGGGGAGAGAGCTTAGGGAGAGCAGTCCGGAACGGATCACTATCTAGTAAGTACAGAGTTGATACATAGCTAGGGTCATATGATTTATGTAACCAGAAATGAGATTGCTGCAGCACAGGTAGGTAGGTATAAAAAGGTTGAAGATCCCTGGATTAGACTAATTAATCATTTAGGCTCCGGATCTACATGGGTTGTTCAGGGAGGATGACCTCATTTGATGGCCAGGAATCCCAAGTGACCCAGGATATGGACTTTGGTGATTGGCTAGAGTAATATTTACTACAGGTTGGGGCATGTTATGATTGGATAATGTTATGTATAAATGTGTTGTACTGTAACCAATCAGTTTCCAGTTTGGATTTACATAATCTATGTGTGAGTGTAATTCTGGGGGTGGAAAGGGAGATAATCTTTGCTTGGGGTTATTGTTGCCGATCCTTCCTGGGGAAATAGTTTCAGCTGGTAATTTCTACAGCTTCTGCCTGCCTGTGGTATTGTTGATGCACCTGGTGGTCATTTTCCTGGGACTGGGATACAGGGATACAACGCACCTCTCGATTTCTACTGGGTAGTATTGATCTAGGATTTCAAGCCCAATCAAGCAGTACATTGTTACAATTGCCATTATAAGTTATTAAATACGAATTGTATTAATAAACAATAAATTGTTAAAAACTACTGGCTCCTTCCGCTTAGGGCTTGGCATTGATCTTCTAATATAAATTTTCATTTTTTTATATCAACAATTTTTAAGAAGCCCATTTTTACAAAATATGAATATAATTTCATAAATTCACTTACATAAAATCTCATATGCAAACAACATTTTACTTTTTAATGTTTCGGTCTACAATGAAATTATCATCTCGCAGTTAAATGGAAAAGGAAGAGAGTGTTTTTACAGGCTATAAGAATGGTTGATTAGCATTATTATATTCAAGTGCACAAAACAAGTCCACACACAACTAAGTAACCAGCCAGACAGAATGTGCTTTATTAACAACATTACTCATTCTCTGCAGGATTGCACTGAGCTTGCAAGGTGGTACCGAGGGCTTAATGACACAAGGACAAAACACAAGTCGGAGGAAGCAATCAAAGTGTCCATGTAAATAATATGGTTAGGCGCTAAAATGTGATATGAAGACAATCTAAATAAAACTGTCTGTTAGAACGAATGTCTTTGAACATCTAGGTTCTTTGAGGAGCTGTTATATTTACTTGTATCTATTACATATCTTCATATTTTTGCATAAGAGAAATGCAAGAAAGTCATGGAAGGGCGTATTTAGATTTAGTGCTGCCCCGAGCCCATTCAGATTTGTGCACCCCAACAACCCAGTAACTACTACTTATTTCCTCTTAAAGGCATGTTTAAGTTTCCTGCATTATGAATGCCTGTGATGCTGGGGAATCAGTTGTGTATGAAAACCATATTTTGAATGAAAAAATCACAAAGTAATCATAAAATGTTTGCAAATCTTTTCAGTTTTCTGCCAATTGATTTTAAGAGGGAATACCCCTTGAAAAGCTTAATTAAATTAGCATATAATGTATAATTTATTTTGGCAACTCAAAGGCTGCTATAACATTATTTAAATTACTGAAAAGCTTACACTTTGCAGCAAAGCATCATGGAATGTGTAGTTTTGTTTTCCCCCTCCAAAAGGAAGCAAGGAGGAGCCCAGACATTGTTGTGTGGATGTCTGCATTGTGCTACTATTTGCTTTTAAGTATAATAAAGGGTTAAAAAAGATACCTGGATGCAGCTTTTTCTATTGGTTCGTTCCAGGTGCTGGATGGAAACATCTTTTTTTAATAACATAAATCTGTATATGTAGAGGATGACTGACTGTAATGTTACTTATCCTTTTTATACAAAAAAAAAGTATAGAGCTAAAGTAATGTATGTTATATACAAAACATGCTTATTGAAATGCATGAACAAATGTGTTACAGGTCCCTTTAAGAAGCTGGAAATTAGCTCCGCCTGACCAACTAGGCCATTATGAAAACTTAGATCCAATTTGCCCCAAGCTGATGGTTCAGTCTTTCAGTCAGTCTTTATTGATATCTCAAAAGCCTTTCCGCACATGACTTCTGTGGCAACAATAGATTATGCAAAAGAAAGCCATCAGGGAGCCATTCATCACTAATGAGCAAAATTATACTCTGATAACCAGGCTAGGAGGATCACATGAGCTGAGTGACAGCCAAAATGTAGTAAATTCAAACCTTTTTCTGTTACGGACATGTTTTATAACCTCTAATTGCAAATATCTATATATTTTGTATATACTTTCCCATCTTTCCATAATTTTGACCTCTGTCGTGGGCTTTTTAGTTAATTGACTCTTATTTAAAAAAAAACAAAAAAAAAACAAAAAAAAAAAAAAAAAAACGAATTTTGTGCTTAGAATTCCATGAAATACAGCTATTGCACTGCACTTTGGGAAACTGTGTGGGGTCATGCAAATAAGCCCACAATGCATTATTACTCTCAAATACCCCAAAACAAACATTTTATACATGACTCTTTAAGCATATGCTCAGTGTATTACATAGCTTTATAGCATAGGATGGATTATGCACAGGCCATGAGACCTACCCCACATGGATCTTAGAATGGATCTCACCAGTGTTGGGCTGGTTCCTATCTTGTATGTTAGATTTTGTGGGAAGGCTATTTACTACAACATCATTTTATCTTATGGTATGCAAATGTGTGAAAGAAGCCCTCCGTCGTACAGAACACAGTAAATAAATAGCACATTTAGTTTCACATTTGAACGTCTAAACATAAGTAAAAAAAAAAAAAAAGCATATTTCCTGCTCAGAATTCCAAATACAGTTATTGCAATGCACTCTGGGAAACTGGGTGGGGACATGCAAATGAGCCCACAATGCAATCTGACAATGTACAGTTTTGAACTTGACCAGCTATATTTATTTTAATTATGAGTTTAATTCATTTTTATTCATGGGAGAGTTTTGTGTAGTGTAGAATAATATTAATTATAATTCATATATTTCCTAAAGTCCTGCTTTCCTGCTAATGGATTGAATTGTACAAACAATCTCCCTGTTATGTTGTAAGGGGACCCTGCCCAGCTGTGTACATAGCTCTTAAGGGAGAATACAAGAGGTGAAATGGCAGCTTCTATAATGATCAATATGCTTGGCAGAATAAAGCAAGTAATATTTCATACATTTCACTAAAATCTTTATAAAAGGCGTAGAACGGCTACATTTTGATCCTGAGTATAAAAAATCCCAGAGTTCAGTAGTCCTTTAATGAAATCCACATTTAGTGGTTATTGTCAGTCATTTTATTATTTTTGCCAGTTTATACAGACACCATTCTGTTGAATTTTCAGTTGTAATATTTATAATGAACTTTCAATTCTATTTAACAATTTTAAGAATGTGTTTTTACCTTCTGCTGAATAATCTGGCCCTATTATAACCATAATGTGTTGGTTGTCTCGCTGAAAAACACTAATTAAGCTCACAGATCATTTGCAAAGATCTAGTAAATGAAATGAAAGCAGCGTCTTATGGCATGAGTGAATACTGCCGCTCGTTTCATATCCCAGATTCCTGTAGTAATTTAATGTATAAATAATACGGCTACAAGTTCAAGCTAAACATTTTTATTTTTACCAATCCTTTTTGGTGTTTCATTTGGAAACATTAAGTTTATGAATGTTACAAGTTTGTTTATGTTGCCTGGTTACTTTATTTTTCAAAGGCATTGGATCCAAAAATATGCTGTTGTCCTAAAAACATTGTAAAAATTATATTTCTGGCATGAAACTTGTATGATTGGAAAAAGTGGAATTACCATAAAACAAGCATAGCTACCGACAAAAGTGTTTAAAGGGTCATTAAAGGGCTCAGTAATGATTTCACTTTTCTTATGGGAACCATTGAACAAAGGACATACTCTGCACCTTCAGATGAGTTAAAAACATGAATTAAACTACATATCACTTCCAACTGGAAAAAAATAAAACCTATCTTGGTCTTGGATAATTTAAAAGATGACAAAATAGCGTATTTTTAGAAATTATCTTACATAGTTGAAAGCTGTTTATCTTAGTATGAGAAAAAATGGCCACCCTAGAACAATAAAAAGGCACCAACCAGGTTAGTTGATTCCAGCATGCCTTGCTTTGCAAAGATTGATTTGATGAGGGTTAACTCTAGTTTTCTTTTGCTCACTACATGGAGCTGTAGCTGTGGGTCTGGAAGGGGGCAGTTAGTGACTTATGTAAACACAGGTTTTACTTTATTCATTTCTCATTGAAATATGCACGTATTTAAAAAATTCTACAATTATTTTAACATTTTTTTAGAAGATCTTTACTGTGATGTGGTCCAAACTGTGCTAGATTAAGAGGCCCTTAAAGAGTAATGTTGAAACATTCGTAACTTAGACACTTAATATAAGTAAATAAACGTATTAATCCTGTAGAATGAGGTTCCTCTGTAGAGCTCTTACCTGGACAGTTGGATTTCGTGGCACCTCACAAAGCCTCTCATTAATATTGCATTTGTTTAATTAAAGTCACTCTATGATAAGCCCTACTGTGTGTGCCTGGCAGTAAAGCTGGATGGCACGAAATGACATTGAGCAAGAAACAGCTGTCACCGAGCCTTTCTGCTGAGTCTTGTAGGGGCATCTCGGCAAATTGTCTTTTCTTTATGAGAGATGCCGGGGTTGTAGACCAGATGTGTTACACTTGTTCCTTGCTTTCCCTGTTCACAAACCATTATTTCCATGATCTGCTTCTGGGTTTTGTTTGTCCCAAGGGCAAATCCGTAGTGACTTGTTACCGGATGCTAGAAGTAGGATTTGCAAACAGATCTTCAGTAGGCAGAAAATGGCTTCACTAAAGCTCCATCTGCTCTATGTTTTCCTAGCAAATATATTAATGTAAAATGCTATCATGTTTTAAATCCTCTAATACACTCGAATCTCATGGGGCTTTTGGTATTTGACACTGCTCTCCCAGAATATATAGTAGTATAGATAAGGACAATTCTAATCTAATGGATTAAAGGGAAAATATACTGCTGATGAACACAGAAAATAAATGCAACATCACAGCTTAGAACTCCGTTTGATTGACCCTTTACTGCTGATTCAATCAGCTCAGCATTCTGTGTGTCAGTGACAGAAATGGCTGCTTGTGTTCTCCATAAACATGGAGTATAATAATATAGGAAAGACTTATATTTAGATTGAACTTCCCTTTTAAGAGACTTTATATAATATTAGTAAGAATATTAGTAGGAGTATGCTATAAACCCCCAAATATAGCTGAAAGTGAGGAAATACAATTATTGTTACAAATTGAAAATGCAGCTAAGCATGGGCAAGTTCTAATAATGGGAGATTTTAATTACCCTGAAATAAACTGGATAAATGAGACCAGCAGCTCATCTAAGGGGAGCAGGTTCTTGAGTACCCTCAGAGATCATTATCCTGCCCAGGTTATCAAGAGCCTACTAGAAATTAGGCTATCGTAGATTTACTCATCACAAATAATATTGATATAGTATCAAATGTTGGAATAGGGCAACCTTTGGGAAACCGTGATCACAACACAGTCTCATTTGTGATTGAATTAAAAAACAAAATTTTAAGGGGCCAACGAAAACACTTAATTTTAAAAGGGCAGATTTTAATGGTCTAAGGACATCAATACAAAGTATAGACTGGGACAGAGAACTGATAGGTAAAAACACTGATCACAAGTGGACAACATTTAAAATAAACTAAATATACATACACATCGGCATATACCGTGTGGGAATAAAGGAGTAAATCACAACCCATGTGGCTTAACAATGATTTAAAGATCAAGATACGGAGTAAAAAACAGGCATTTAAATTATACAAACAAGAGGGGACAGAGACTGGTTTACGGGAATACAAGGAAATCAACAAGGCTTGCAAAAGCGCAATTAGACTGGCTAAAATAGAAAATGAAAAATTAATTGCAAAAGAGAGTAAGACTAACCCTAAAATATTTTTTAAGTATATTAATGGGAAGAAGGCGAGGAAGGAAGCTATAGGAACATTACAATGTTACACAGGCCGTTTGATAATTAGTGACCAAGAAAAGGCAGATGAGCTAAATAGGTTCTTTTCTTAGGTATACACAAGGGAGGTACCAGTGGTTGGGACACAGCAACATAATGGGGCTACACTACCTTTGCCAAATAATGAACACTGGAAGAAATAAATGTTAACAAAGCCCCGGGTCCTGATGAAAAATATCCACGGGTACTGAGGGAACTGGGTTCTGTAATAGCCAAACCATTATATTTAATTTTTCAGGATTCACTCAACACAGGGTCTCTACCAGATGACTGGAGAAAAGCAGATGTGATATATTTAAAAAGGGAGCAAGAGCAAATCCGGGGAATTATAGACCAGCGAGCGTCACTTTTTAGTGGGGAAGCTTTTAGAAGGGTAAATAAGGGATAATATACAAGAATATCTCTATTTGAGCAGGATTATAAGTAAGAGTCAAAATGGATTTATGAGGGATAGGTTATGTCAAACAAATCTAATTAGTTTCTATGAGGAGGATAGTAGGAACCTGGATCAAGTGGATTTTGCAAATGCTTTTGATACAGTGCCACATGGGAGACTATTGTGCAAACTACGAGATACAGGAATTGCAGTAAATATCTGCTCATGGATTGAGAGCTGGCTAAAAAACAGGAAGCACATGGTTGTTGTAAACGGAACATACTCCAATTGGACTAATGTGGTAAGTGCGGTTCCTCAGGGTTCAGTATTAGGTCCTCTCCTTTTTAACATATTTATTTATGACTTAGAGGTAGGATTGGAGTGTGGTGTCTCCATTTTCGCTGATGACACAAAGGTTGCGCAAGTTAATTAAATCACATAATGATGTGCTTTCCCTCCAAAGGGATTTACATACAATTGAGGAATGGCAGATGAGATTTAATTCGAATAAATGTAAAGTTATGCATCTGTGAAGGAAAAATAATCATGCAATTTATAATCTTAATGGAGCAAATCTAGGTGTATCCGATATTGAAAGGGATTTGGGAGTGCTTGTGGACAACCACCTAGGTAACAGTGCTCAAAGCCAAGCAGCAGCTGCAAAAGCAAATAAAATATTAGCATGTATTAAGAAGGGTATAGAAACAAGGGAAGCAAATATAATTCTACCACTATACAAATCTCTAGTACGCCCTCATTTGGAATATGTAGTACAATTTTGGGCACCACTTCATAAAAAGGATATATATATATATATATATATATATATATATATATATATATATATATATATATATATATATATATATATATATATATATATAAATTTAAAGAAATAAATATATACACACCCTACTCTGTGCAATTGGGGTCTTTTGGTCATATAATTTCATCCTTGAAAGAGTTGCTTATATTGGAGATACTGCAATAGACATCCTGACTTACAGATAAAAAATCTCTGTATTAAACCTACAGAAAGAAAATAATAATGTATAAATCCATTAAGTCCCAAGACATGCTCTTATTCTTCTTCTGCTTTTATGTTGCTTTGTTGGCATTCAGATTTTTGCCCGACCTGTCACTCTTTTTTTAACCTTGCTATATCTGCTATATAACCTTATTAAGATAAATAGGTATAAAAGACAAAGAAGTACATAAAGAAGCATCCAACAAGATTTAATATTTGTAAGGCAAGAAGATTTTCAAGGAACCAGGCAGAGTCGATTCACAAATGTATATTACCGTATATACTCGAGTATAAGCCGAGTTTTTCAGCCCTTTTTTTAAGACAAAAAAGGGCCCCCTCGGCTTATACTAGAGTCACTCTCCCCCCTGTGTCTCTCGAACCCCCCCCCTGTGTCTCTCTAACCCCCCCTGTGTCTCTCTAACCCCCCCTGTGTCTCTCTAACCCCCCCTGTGTCTCTCTAACCCCCCCTGTGTCTCTCTAACCCCCCCTGTGTCTCTCTAACCCCCCCTGTGTCTCTCTAACCCCCCGTGTCTCTCTAACCCCCCGTGTCTCTCTAACCCCCCGTGTGTGTCTCTCTTACCCCCCCGTGTGTGTCTCTCTTACCCCCCCGTGTGTCTCTTTCCCTCCCCCCCTCAACCCCCCTCCTCTACCTAAACCCCACTAAATACCTCCCCCCTCTCCCCTCACTTACCTGCTTGTGCTCCGGCCTCCGCTGCTTGACCCGGCGCGCATGTGACGTCACATGTCGCCGCGTCATTAGCATATACCGGGTGCCGGCACACAGTATATGCTAAGGACGCGGCGCACATGTGACGACACATGCGCGCCGGTGCCGGGTCAAGGAGCGGAGGCCGGAGCACAAAAAAAAATTGATCAGATTGCAGAACTTAATTTTATGGGAGTCATAAAACGGTGTTTGCATTTCCTCATCTTAAAAGAACATGAAACCAAAATGGTAGATTCCATAGCAGCATAACCGAATATGAAAATTTTTTCGTTTTTTTTTTTTTTTAAATATGACAAGTGTTTCTTTAATAAATCATCATTTTCTTACTTCTTCTGGATTTGGTATCTTATGATTTGAGCTCTAATCATGTGTATGGAAAATAAAGTTGAGTTTGTGTTTAAGATTCACTGAACCATAAATGTAAACTATGACTGAGACCATCGCATAACAAGCAACATCCCACAGTTATAGAATAAATATGTGATTTAATGATCAAAGTGATGGCTTTGATTTAATTTACTTCCTGCTCTAGACCAAAAGCAAAACCAGCTAGGTGTAAATCATGCTTTGATCCTGACCTCATTATAATGTATTCTATTGTAGTTGCCATCAATGGCCCAAGAGTTAAACAACAATAGTATAGAACTAAAAGGAAACTGAAAATTGTAAATATGATATAAATCATAAATAATTTTCATTGATATTTTAAACTCATTTTTCTTTTAATACAATTGAAGTTTGTAATTTTACAAATCTGTCTTTCCAATTTACCAACCAAGCCTTTGCTTCATCTCTGTACTACGGTGCATTGATTACTTATAATTTCCTATTATTTCCTGTGGGTCTGCATGGATTGTTTTCAGTGTAAGAAAAATCAGTTGAGTATGTGTAGACTCCAGAAAGCTATTAGCAATTATATTGGCACAAACATAAATCAGTTGCTTGATGGGTGCATCAGAAAGGGGATCAACAGTCCAAAATGACATTCTGTAAGAAAATATGTTTTAAATAGCATTCACGGATATTGTACTTTTTACCTATCGTTTTAATTATTGAGTTGAGTACGTGGTAAAAAACAAACGTAACACCTTATAAAGAATGGAGGGCCCTGTTTTTGAGCTTAGAATCAAATGTACGTACTGTTTGTTTCCAAGGCACTGACACAAGATTGAAAACTCTCAAACTTACTATCCTCAAACATCCAAGCATAGTGTAATATTTACCTTTTTGAAGTAGAGTGGCTTTGTATGTTTGTCATCGGCTTTGAAGTGGAAGATGGCTTTGTGCTCTTGCTTTACGTTTTTGTATGTCAAGTAAAAACAACAAAATATTCCATCAGTCAAGGTGTCTTGGTGTTTTCTGAAGCAAAACTCCTATAATAAAGTGCTATTTTATTCAGTTCAGTTGAGAGTTTGAATTGTTTACTGAATAAAGTATTGTATAACATGTTATTAAGTGAGTTGGACTTAGACCATTGATGGGTCCTGGGGTGGAAAATCTCTGGGTGACAGGAGTCCTACAAAGTATACTTCTGCTTCCTTTAAGATATTTCCAAAGTATAATGTATCTCTATGAAGGGCTTCCTTCCAGGCTCCTTGAACCAGCCTGCCTGGATCCTATAAAATCATCCTGGCTCCATGTGTATGAGGGAAGGGGTGAAGTTGATTAATTTATTTGGTGTATATCCAGATGTGCAGGAAAACACATACAGGTCCCCCGTGTACTTCTCCTTTATTCATCACAGACATGTTGTATAGTGATTCTGCAAAGATCCCAGGTATTACAGGACATAAACATATTATATTAGCAACTGGTTGATGTTAAAAAAATTAACATGGAAGTTTTAGATCATTGAGTATATATTATCTACACAGGACCTACCTCTCTCATTTTCTTCTGGGGTCATTATTTACCTCTCACAATGGGTGTTGATATAGATTAGAATATTGATAAGACTTTATCGCGGGTCTCTGTGACTAAAGCCATTTATCCCACTTGGCATGCCCTTCTTTATCAGCTCCGACTGCGAGAGTTAATGGGCTACTCATAATAACAACTCATTGTATTTATATTAATTTATATGTAGTTTTAATTGTTTCAGTAACCGGGACCTTTGTCATGTTATGTTTCTTCAGCTTTATCTGCAATTTTATTGCTCTGTCATTGTGAATGATGAATGTTGCTGTGCAATCTGTACATCCTTTAATTTGTAACTATTGTATTCCGTTTTTTTTAATGATGGTGGACTTGTTGTACCTTTTAAATATTAAAAACCTCGGAGGAATAAGAGGAATAGTGGATTCAAATAAGATCTCTGTTCACTTCAAATAAGATCTCTGTTCACTTCTCTTAAAATGTCCTCTCCAAATAGCACCCTTGACAAAAGAACATGTGATTTTTTTTAACTATAGTATTAAATTTTGATTTAATAGCAAAATTAATTTGCGTATGTTTCTAATTTGCGTATGTTTCTAAAAGACTAGCAAATTGCCCGTCAAAAAATGACGGCAATGAAATTGTAAGTGAGTTAATGGTGTTTGATGTATATAATGTGGCTGATTTAGCGTCCTTTGTTTTCTATGTCTTGCGACTTTTTTGGAATATCCGTAGGTGTTTTGTAGTGTTTTGCGTGTTTATGGTGGTGTTTTGCGTGTTTAGGGACCTTTAGCCTATTTTTCGTTTTTGTTCGGCGGCCATATTTTCTCTCGCTTAGGTGATTTTCGGGTCTCTAAAATTTGTGGTTAAATGGAGGTTCAACTTGACTTGCAGAGGTCCTCGGTGCCCCCCCCCCTTGCTGTGAGTAACCTTTTTATGTGTTTGTTGTTTGTATTTATTGTGTTTGTAATGTTTTTGGGGTCGCGCGGGTGGCGTCCTTGTTTTTTAGGCTCGTAGGTGTTTTTCGGCAAATACGTAGGTGTTTGGTGGTGTTTTGCGTCCTTTAGACTGCTGTAGCCTCGTTTTCGTTTTTTTCGGCAGCCATTTTTTCTTTTGCTTAGAGAATTTTTTAGTGTCTAAACTCTATTAATTTGAGTTAAATTGAGGTGTAACTTTAGTTTTCGAGGTCCTGGATGCTCCCTCTTCCTGTAAGTAAGCTTTTTATGTATTTGTTGTGTGTATTTGTTGTATTTTTCATGTGCGTGTGTTGTGGCCGATTTCTGCGAGCTCGCATGCTCACAACTATATATGTGATTGGACATCTTAAAGGGATGGGACTAACCATGGATTCAGATAACATTTCTGTTCAAATATGTGTAAAACTATCATGCTAAATAATCGCATACTTCAACAAAAAAAAGTAGGCCCAAGATGGACACCCACATGGCACAAACAGAGCCGGCTAAATATAAGATTTTCTTTAAAATGCTCATGGTTATATAGCTACTAATATTGTTGCAACATGTAAAGATTTTTCCAAACTGCAAAAGATTTATTCTAAAATCCTCTATTATTCTGTTGTATGTGATACAGCAAATAACTAATCTTCATGTTAGGACTGGTAGGAAAATAAACTGCTTTTATTGTGTCTCCTTTCGCACAGTCCAATCTTTCTTGCTCTCTCTTCCCCATAGAAAGGAAGAAAAAGACAAATAAAGTAATTTACAGCAAACACTATTCATAGGCATCTCAAATTTAAACAGCTAATTAATTTCACCAAGCCATTGCTGCTTTCATTGTTAAATCTGTTTTAAAAAAGCAATTGTAGAAGTAGAAAACTAATCATAAATCATACCTATCTGTTTAATTTTATTTTATAAATGCTAATGCAAACAGCGATGCAGAGCATAACCCATTGTAAACCCTACAGAGCCCCGCTTTATACTGATAAGAGATATTAGCTTGCACATCCTTCGGATTAAGGATAGCACGAGCTAAGCAATTTTGTCACTTGACGGATGCAGAAGGCAATCGTTTATCAGTGAATGAGGTCACCTCTCCTCAATGCCCCCTGTAAGTAAGAAAGCAGGAGCAGAAATAAAATCAATGCACTCATTTCCCTTTTGCTTTTGTTCCCCTGTGAAGTAGAACTTCATATAAAGGAAATTTGCTGCACAATGTCATTTTCACTCATATCGGGACTAAAGACCATTTTCTCCCATTATATGCTTTGCCACACTGGCCTCCTGTTAAAGGGGATGATTCTCTTAGACAGTGGCTCTCAACATTTTAACTTAAGGGTCGGGGTGGGGGGAGGTGGCCTCCGTACAATGCTGATTGTGACTGCCTTTTAGATCCCGATCATTTTTAACAGCTTGATATTACATGTGACATCTAATTTTACCATTCTGTGAATACAGCACATTTTATCTGCAGATAGGTCCTACAGTAATCCATTTATTACTATGGTAGTAGTAGGTCTAAAATGTAAGCTCTCTTCATTCCTGAGGATCAGCAATTCTTAGGGACTACAGGGTTTACCAAAGTATCTGATATTGAGAGAGAATGCAGATATCCGTTATAAAGAGGTTTTAGGAGAGAAACAGAGTAAATATGAGAATATTATTTATTTTTTTGTAACGTGCCAGCCAACATAGGGCCCTATTCTATTAGCTGGTAGCAAAATCCTAAAACCTGTATTTTTGGCTGTGGTGTTTTTTTTTTTTGTTTTTTTTTTTTAACTTGTAGATTATGGGTCAATGCTTTCAGGAGAAAGACAAACTTCTTCACAGTGATAATGCAGGATTAAGTTTAATTTAGCATGTTTTTGTGTCCCCTATTCATTTAATCTGGGGAGGATTTGTCCACCCTATCCCCTCAGTTCCATACGCCCCGGATTGTCAATATAATATATGCAGTTGAAAGTTATTTAACAGTAATTTGGTAACAGAAACACATAGATTTGAAACTTATTTTGACTCTAATTGGCTAATTACATTATTATTGGATTCATGGTTCCCTTTTGCATGTGGGGTCTGACATATCAGTAGAGTCTAATGTGCACTTATTGATACCTCAGAAGTCATATACAAATATAAGCTGTTCTGTTATTCTATTATTAATTTACTTTTTTTCCGGCAACTTTCCGTTTCAGATATTCATACTATTAGTTATACTTTGCTATCCCACCATAGTTGGATCTCTCCTGTGGTCATTGTTAATCTCTAACCAAACATCACTAGATAATCTATTGAAGACGCGGATGTTTCACACGCTGGGACAAGAAATATGAGCACCATGAACTTGGCAGTCTTGGCCATCTATTGTGTGCGGGGTTAATTAATAACCAATGTGAGGAAGTAACTTAGAGACTGGAATTTTATACAATGGCTCAGACATTTTTATAGGTTTCAGGCTGTTCAGCTTCAGGCAAATATTTAAACCTCTTTTACTCCCTGAATACCAAGATTTTGCTTTGTTTGAAGTTGTACAATTTGGTCGCTACACACTGTGCAGGCATTGCTTCTCTACGTATAGTCTTTCATCTTTCAATAGAAATGGTTACAATATTTAAAAAAAGTGTTCAATGATGAATTGAGTGAACCCTAGTGTGTGTCTGATTGAATTCCATATTCTGTATGCATTTCAAAAATAAAAGATAATTTCCATAGTAATTATTCTCTATCTTCTTGTTTTTTAAAGCTTTTATGTGTGTTTATTTCTTTTTTTTTTTTTTTACAAAAGCAGTGAATTTATTTTTTTTCTCAATTGATTTATTTCTGAAACATTAAGTTTTCCTTGTTCTTTCTTTCACAGTTCTACTGAGAAGTCATTTCCCTGGAGATCCGCAGGTACGAACATCTGAAATCCACAATATCTGAGAGATGGGGCTTTCTTTTATGATATAGCTTAAAGGCTAAACCAAAACTTTAGACGTTTCATAGGTAGTTCTGTTCAAGAATAGCACAGGCCTTTTTAGTCTGACTGTGTCCTATATTATCATCAAGAGTGGGAGAAATTTTGCTTGAGTGGAATTGCACAATAGCTCTTGATCAATAATTCCCACAACCAATAAGTAAAATAGAAGAATTGTGATAACAGAAGATATACAGCCACCTTATGTACGTAGCGAAAATACAATAAATAGCAATATGTCGTCTATAGATCGTCACTGTTCATACACTTGCTGCTCTGGTGTATCTTGGTTATGCTATTTTGCTTTGATGTTTTTTTGTTAAATTATTAACTTACATGTTACCCATTATAAGAAAATGGGAAACAAGGATTGTTCACGTTTATCTGTCATACTTGATGGTTTTGTATACAGTTGTAGGTAATGAGCTGTGACAACGCTCTATGCAGTCATGGGATGAGTAGCTTGATAACTAGAAGGGACCTGATCTCATTAAACTGAGCATGTTTTGGACATCACAAAAGTGTGTTTGTACATGAAATAACTGCTGTTCATATGAAAAATAAATACTTTTTAATCTTTAAGTGGAGCTTTTGCAAATATTCTGACTACGTTCTTGTAGACTGAGATTCTGGCGCAATTAATAACACTTAAGGTAGAATATCATGTTTCCATAGAGTGTATTTACTTGGCTGGTGCAGTTCCCGGACTCACCCAGTTTTGATTTTGTCAGGTCCTGTGCAGTAGAATATATATGTTAACTTTGCAGCAGTATGTTATGCTATAAAAAGCTCTTAACACATACTGTTTTAAACTCAAGGTAGAAAATGTGTTGTTTTTTGGGGGGAGGGGGGTTGCTTATCTATTCGAATAAGCAAAATAAACTAGTTGGAGGCAATTGAATAAGTTAGTTCTAGGGACATTATGACCCACCATAAGAGCAGCCTCTTATAGCTCATTTGTGGAAAATATCTTGTAGTATATCAGTCTGGTCTCACTCAACAGAACAGGAGAAATAGCAAAGCCCAGATGTATGTTTCGGCCATGATTGGGCCTCGTCACTGGGGTGCTTATCCATTATGCATTTCAGTTGCTTTTCTTCTGGGCCAGTATTACTTTATGGTGCAAAGTAAGGCATACTTTAGCCTAAATGTATATATATTTTTTATAATAAGTTGCATTCAAAGGACAATTTGAATGCTCCCATATTATACGGTATTATGTAGAATAGTGAAATTTATTTGTAAAACACATATTTTGGCAATCTTACTTGTAACATTGCATTTTACTGCCTTGGATCAGTTTGTTTCTCATTAACCCAAAGTAGAATGCTCCTCTCAGAACACTGCGAGACGTCATCATGCTTTGCGAGGTGCGTACCACTTAGGGGCGCTCATCGCTTGCGAGCCATTAAACCGTAGCATTTAGCCGATGTGAGCCACTCGAAAATCGCCTAAACGAAGAAAAAAAATGGCTGCCGAAAAAAATGAAAATGAGGCTACACAACCCCGGACCGTGCAAAACACTGCTAAACGCGTAGCACTTTACACATCACTACGACCTACAAAATACACTATTACAAAAGCCAGAAAATGCTCACGAGACATGTATCACATTAATAACATTATGACTATACAATGCCGCTTTACTCAATAAACCAACGGCTTTACCTCGCGCACGCAGCCTATTTATACTGCACACTTCAAACATTCATTACACTTTATAAGCAGGGCACTAACACTCACAATGTATATTCTATGCAGACGCAAAATACAAACAGATTGTTAGCTCTTCAGCCTATTGCTCGCTGCATATATCAATTATAAAGTATTAAAGCATATTAATTGATTTAACAAATCATTCATTATTACTTATCTATATATACATAGAAATATATATCTCTCTCAGAGGACCAAAAGTACACGACAGGAGAGGCTCAGCGCAAGCCTTGCATTTAGCGCCAAAGGTACTCACAGTACAAAACGGTTTCAATTATGTCTCAAACAGCATTCCCATGGCTTCAAATTTTATTGCCCCGTCATTTTTGACGGGCAAGTAGCTAGTAATAAAATAACTCTGTGTGGTACTGTGCTGTCGATGATACAGGCTCATATAGTGATAAAAGCTTATATGCTTGGGGAAGACGGTCTTGCTCTCTAGTAAATGGTACAAAAGTGTAAATCCTCATTAAGAAAATGTGATTACTTTGTACAAACTATATTCCAAAGCTGGTTATTGACCATTACACGGACCCTTTAGAACCTTGAACTAGGCACTGGATTTTCTGGACCTAACTTCTATGACAAGATATTGTGTTCTCCTCTTTCTACAGTTTTCTTTACCCCATATACCCCTTTCTCAGCCCTGCCTGCTTCATTTTACAATTTCTACGGATTCTTTAAGTGTTAATCCGCAAAAGATTAACCTTTTACTGAACTGTAACCTCCCAGTTACAGTTGATCCTGTTCATTTTGTCTTACATTTTTTAAGATCTTGCATAGTAAATCTGATTAACTATTTTTCCAAGTAAATCTCTTCCCTTTCTTGGAATGTCTACAAGAATACAGTCACAAAGTATGCTATTGTTTTTGGAAGACTCATTTCAGTCTTTAAACGTTATATGAATTAGACATTTTATTTTAGCGACAGTCTGATGTTGCAGCCGTTATTAATGATGGGGATTTTTTTTACTTGTGGGCGTAAGGCGAATATACGTCTAGTTCCTACATGTGAAATTTCAGCCTGAGGGGTTTGATATGTTCGTCTAATATTGGCCTAGTTAAAAGAAACAATGGCTTAGCTTTTCCGTACATAAAAAAAATGTTTTGTACTTTTACCCAAGTAACTAAAGAATTAATAAATATAAAAAGAAAAGCAGACATCCAACAGATGATGGCTATCAGAGGAACTAACCCACTGACAAAGCAAGTATATAAAGTGTACAGATAGTGTGGCACTCCCTATGGTTACAGTAGACAGTATAGGCAGCTAGTTGAACATAATATGGAATGAGTTAAGTGCAGATGACACCCTGCAGCCATGCCAGAGTAGAAATTAACGCTAAGTAATATGTAGGAGCACCTAGGTGAATGATAAAAAAAAAAAAAAAAGGGGCCAGCCAATAAAATGATAAAGATTAATGTTATTACTATTATTATTATTATTATTGTTCATTTATAAAGCGCTGACGTATTCCGTAGCGCTGCACATAAGTTAAGTTCAGGCAAAAATAAATACAAATTAAAATATAGCAAAGCAAGGAGGGCCCTGTCTTTGAGCTAGGAATCCAATGTCCATGGTTAATTCCCAAAGTACTTAGGATAGAAACTCATAGACTTACAATCTAAGGTATAGTGAGTGGTAAAAGAGGGAGAGGTAATAAGCGGACTCAACATTTGCAAATCCAGTGAGAAATAAATCTTCTGAACAGGGTGATATAAAGATACTTTTTAGAGATCTTTTGAGAAAATTGAAGCATCAGATCCGTAGTGTGTGGGAAGTCTTGAGCATTCAGAACTACATAAAGAGCGCAATAATTCCACGTGGTTTAAGTGTACAGTTAGTGCCATCAGCCCATCTGTTGGATGATGAATTTGTTAAGAAGTGGACTAAAATCACGGATAAGTGCTCGTTTGATTTAATGGAATTATAAAAAAGGGCAAAACAATCTTTCAGTAATTAATAGGGAAGTCCAGAATTTGACAAAGGCACTGGATGACTTTAGAGTGACGTGGAATATGAGGACTTTAGTAGCAGACTTCAATTCAATATGGAAATATTTAAGAAGGAATTAAAAGCATGGAAGCATTCAACATTTTTGAGAGATCAGACTGATTACAGGAATCAATGTGTTATAAACATCTTAAAATTTTTTGCTCTAGTGAACATTTTACAGATATAAGATTTATCTGAAGTGGAAAATTTGGATACAGAAGAAAAATTTACATCCAGTACACAAGATAGAGAACTGTCTTCAATTGAGCGACCATCTACAAGTAAATTTAGTCCCCCGAGAAATAAGATTGATTTTTTTTAGGGAGGGGCAGAGGTCAGAAATTGAAAGTACGTGACCAAAGGGACGTCGAATTTAAGATTCAGTTATTTATTTGCAATATTTAAACGTATTCTGAAATGTGTTCTGCAGGTTAGACTATAATGCATCCGTTGCATAAGGAGGAAAGTGTTCATCTGATAATCAATATCTCTGACTTTAACCTTTTACAAGAACACATAGAAGTACTTAATAAAGGACTGACCTTTGTACCAACTGCTGAACCAGTACTATTTGATAATGTTAAGGAGTTAAACCTCTTTGCACGTAAACTTGCCCTTAAAAAAATATTTCACCAATAAGAAAAAAAGATAATTAACGAGGACCTTGAACTAGCAATATGGACACTGTGGATATACTTATATTGCTTCTTGAGGAGCAAATTGATAATATAGAAATGATTCCCTTTGATAAATTTGTGGAATCAAGTAAATTCACATCGTCCTTTTCAGAATATGCAAATATTTCGATATTTGTAGATTTGATTACCTCAGAGCTGGAAAAAAGGCATTCAAATAACCCCTATGGGATTTATAACATTCTAACTTATTTACAACATAAAGCACTTAAGGAATTAAAAGAATGTTGGTCAATTATAATTAAGCCGGCAGATAAAGGCGGTAATTTGGTGATCTTAAACACAGATGACTGTCAGCATGTGTCATGCCCAGGGCCTGACTGGATTGTTTTACTTTATGGCCTGGGCCTGACTGGCTGGAGTTACCCTATTTTTATTATTATGGGTATGTATTTCTTAGTGTTTATGGTTAAAAAATGATTACACTGTTATACTGTATGTATGTTAGTTTATGTATTATGTTTCGTGTTATGGGAATTGTTGTAAATAAACCTATTAGCTAGTCTGCAGACTATTGCACTAGCCTATTAAGTTACAATGTTGTTATCTGGGATATAAATATAATCAACAGGATGAGATTAAAGATCTGATCTCTTCAGAGGTACAGGTTTTCCCAGTAAGCAAGGGGCAGCCTATTATTTAGGAATGGGGCTTACTGATTAGTCAGCCTGTGTGCCAGAAAATTGTATAAAATGTGCCAATTAATAAAGGTATCTGTACTTACATAGACAAGGTGTAAGTGTCATTCTGTGCATTAATCCTAATTCTAAGTGATTATATGGTGTTCCTGATATTCTGGTCTGCTGAAGCAAGTTCCTGGGTGTGGTTCCTGTATATGGTCCATCTTCTCCTATCAGAGGTGTACAAGGACCGCACGATTCTGCTGGATAGGTTTGAACTAGGTTCTTACCAAGTCCAATTGAAGTAGCAGATCTTGACAGCTTGTTTGAAGTGATCCTAAGGAACCGAAAGATATAGCACCTGTTGCCCTCTGATCCGACAAATCTGTTTAAAAATGAGCTGAAAGAAATATTGGAACAAGCAAAAAAATGATGGACTCATTACACAAGCACAATTGGACTATTTATTGCAGTCTAAGCCAAGAATTTCAACCTTTTTATGCTCTCCCGAATGTGCACAAACAAAAGCGACCGATCCCGGGAAGAACAATTGTGACCGGTGTAAATAACCTGACACAAAATATTATCAAGTATGGGGATGACCATCTACGTCTGTTTGTTTGTTAGCGCTTTGCCATCTTATATAAAAGATGCTTTGGATACACTTAAAAGATTGGATGGATTAACAGTATTGAGACACACGTACATTGCTAGCATTGATGTGGAAAGCCTTATAGCTGCATTCACCATGAATTGGGGATACAGGCAGTGGCCTGTTTCCTCTCCCCATCAAGGTTGGATCAGAAACAAAGAAATCAGTTTATCCTTGAATTATTAAAATCCATCTTAACAATTAACTACTTTGTCTTTAATTGCAAGTGCTTCCACCAGTCCAGGGGGATGGTAATGGGCACGTCATGTGCCAAGCTACGCCAACTTATACCTGGGTTGGTGGAAGGACACAATAGTCTTTGATGAAGCAATGGAGGAATTTGCGAAGTTTATCACACTCTGGATCCGATATACAGACAACGTTCTTTTGCTGTGGGATGGGGCTGTATCTGACTTCTACGACTTTGTTGAAAAACTGAATGCCAATGACATAGGTTTGAAATTTACATGTGTCATTGATGCTGAGAGATTATCATTCTTGGATCTTCAGGTCTGTAAGGATACTGATGGGAATTTAACCACTAAATGCTTTTGAAAACCTACCGCTACATGCTCACTGCTTGAGTGGAACAGTTGCCATCATAAACTGCTCAAGTGGGGTATTCCAATTGGGCAGTACCTTCGGATTCATCGTAATTGCTCCACCCTGGTTGATTTCAAGACAGAGGCTAAAGAACAACATCGTTTTAAAATGAGGGGTTACCCTAATCGGCGTCTCAAAATGTTCTATAAAATGGCAGTTTATTCTGAACACAATCAATTACTATATACGCAAAGAAGAATGGACAAGACAAATTCCATCAGGCCAATCTTTACATATTTGAGTAATTGAGAGGAACTGGAGGAAGTCCTAAATAAGTTTTGTCAAATCCTATTGATCGATAAGGATTTGTATCCAAGTATCACTAGACAATCATCTATTACATTTAGGCGATCACCGAGTTTAAAAGATAATTTGGTTCATAGCCACTTCCAGAGAGCTTGACTCCGACAAAAGGTTGCTTTAAATGTGGACAGTGTGCCGAGTGCAAATTTGTAACTCGGGCAAAATGTTTTCAAGCATCCCATGAATGGATATTCATATATGATTAAGAGGTTTTTCAACTGCTCCGCTGCAGGTGTTATATACGTGATCTTCTGCTCATGCAAAAAGATATACGTGGGAAAACCTGGAACATATCTACAGCGTTGAAAGGGAGGCAGACACCCCCATTTCTAAACACCCTAGAAATTGCCACAACAAAGATGTGAAATGTCTGAAGTTTTATGCAATTGATGGTGTAACCTAAGAAAAGTGGACTTGGATATAATAATATAATATTACAAAGGGAATGTCGATGGATCTGGATGCTTTAATTTCTTCTTTACACCCTATGTATTACTGATGATCACATTATCACCATAAGCAAACGAACAGCCCTTTTATCTCTTTATGTCCCTCTATTGTTTTATCGGTTGGATTATATACTTAATATCTTTTATTACATTCTGATATTGATGGCTTATGTATTGGATTGAACGTTAGAATAGTCCATACATGAGTTAAATCTGTTGTAAGCTCATTCCCTTCATTTATGCTTCACTGACAAGTATACGGGTGTATCATGTTATGTTATAAAATTGATTTTCTCATTATTAGTCAGTGATAATGGGTGGACTGTTTAAACCAATAACTAAAGTTGGAATTATATCTAGTACATATAGCATACAATATAATATAATGTTGTAACTTTAAGAGTGTGAGATGGTATATTGGTGGTACTTATGCATATTATTATTATGAAGCACTGAGAATAATAAGTGTTTGTCAGTTTTACTATACATCTGACAATACTATACTTATGACTCTAATGGAATAAGACGGCAGTTTTGTTGAGATTCAAGCACACACTTTTATACAACACTTGGTGGAATTTGAATTCATAAAGATATTTATTCTATTATTGATAATATTTAACTCTAACTCTTTATGCTTTTTAATCTAATCTATTCATCATTTATTCGTTCAGCCAATTATTAAGTTGGTTGCCATGACAACGCTTTGTTTGGCTTATAATACAGAACTACTTAAAAGACAGGATGCTTCCTCATAGAAACGCTGCCCCGTTATGATGTCAGCATGCCGCTGATGAAACGCGTGTCAGGTCTGAGGACGTGCGATCTGTGAATTTAGTGTGAATTTAGTGCTGTTGTGCAGGTAGTGTGGCAGATGTCCCTGGCTTGTTGGGTAATTGTCTCCTCCTTATTAGTTATACTGTGCAGCATTGAGCTTCATACTGGTGTTTTGCACAGGAATGCTAGTTAGGTGCTGCATTTAATTGGGGATATTCCATACATGTATGGGCACTTTGTCTATTGGTGAGTTATGAGAGTATTAGTCTCATTTTTATACCAGGTTGTTTTTTCATCTTCTGATGCACCTAGCTTTACCCTGATAGTTAGTGCAGAAATTAAGGGTGCCTATTACATTATCTTTATCATGCTATTGGCTGGCCCCTTTTTTTTAGTCATTCACCTAGGTGCTTCTACATATTGCTTAGCGTTCATTTCTACTCTGGCAGCAATGCAGGGTGTCATCTGCACTTAACTCACTCCATATTATGTCCAACTAGCTGTCTATACTGTCTACTGTAACCATAGGGAGTGCCACACTATCTGTACACTATATATACTTGCTGTGTTAGTGAGTAAGTTCTTATGATATTAATCATCTGTTGGATGGCTGCTTTTTTAAATTTACTTTATTATTTAAAAGTTTCATTCCTTAAAAGGCCACTGAAATATCCTCTTTATTGTATGCTTTTATGAAAAACTTGACTGGGTAATAAACAAAATGTTATTACAGTCTAGCTATATAATATTCAGTGGCTGCAATATGTAATCTTATTTCCAACAGGATAGACAGCTGGAGGAATAGAAGGTACTTTAGATGCAGATAACGTATTTGTTTAGTTCTATTGAAATGCTGCCACTATGAGTAGCCATATGACTCAGAGGAGCAATGCTTAAAACCTCCCCCTCAAGCTCCAGGATGGAATTTTGGGAAAAAGACATCTTGCACAAGCTCTAGTCTGCCACTTATTGACTCTCATCTGGCACAAATAAGTGAATATTATGTGACTGGTTTGTATATTAAAATATGTATTTCTTTCATTCACATTTAAACAATGTATATTTACTTTCAGGACAGCGATTCCAAGATATGCATAGGCATTCTGAGTGCTGAAAATCAATTCCTTTGAACGTGTTTAAACAAAATGTTAATTACTATTTATATTTATGCCGCTCTTTATGCCACGTTGATTGCCAGCATTTTGTTCTGAAGCTATTTGATTGAATTTGGATCTATGGCTTTCTCTTCTTGGCAGATGAAGACACACCAACTCTATCACAATGTTGTTTATTTCACACTGAAGGAGTTTGTATTGCACTGCAAAGGTTTTTTTTTTTTTAAATAATGCCTATATTATGGCTTCTATTAGACAGGAGTGATAAAACTGAAATTATTATAATTATCAGATCTTACACATCATATAATGACTGATTACCACACATTTCCATCTGTTGGTCGCACTATTGACTATGGGAAAATCTACTTTAAGTTAATGATTAGAGTAAAGGTTACATGGATAGCCATGGATCAGGCTTGTCCTGTGTTGGTTGTCTGGACTAAATCCAAGCTACATTTTTATGATATCCCAGTGTAAGCACATGTAGGTAAATCAAATTGATTGAGTCACTGATGAGTCTACGTGTACACTAGTATATATATGTAAAAGATCCTGAAATGGTGCCTGCATCCTACAGCCAAGATGAACCTTGGATGAGCCTTTCTTAAATGAAATAAGGGCATTTCTATAATGTGTGGTGCGGTATTTCTCAACTCCCGTCCTAAAGGGCCACTGAGAGGGCCACTATCTGTTTAATCCAAGATACTTAATCAAAATAATTGAGTCACTAATTAACTCACCTGTGCTTAAGTAGGAATATGCCTAAACTCTGGCATGTTAGTGGTGCCTGAGGCCTGAAGTACTGGTCTTTTTTGTTGTTGCTGTGTTTTGTTTAATTGTTTGTATTGCCATTGTATGCATAATTTGTCAGAAGGCATATTAAAACTGAAGGAAACTCCAAAATATTCATAGTTATGTTCTTTGACATTTCTCCTTCTCGGAAGAAGTAATTGGTCTACCCCACTTTGTACATATGCTAGGATTGATTGTGGAGCTGGTATGGCGCCGCCACTTAGGATAGTTTATGAATTGTCCTGGAAGGGTATATACAGGTTTGTGGACGAGATGGATTATAGAGTGCATAAGAAGGGAAAAGAAAGGAGGGTGCAGAGTGGGAATGTTTTAGGGAAAGACAAAAGGTGGAACGAAGAACAAGTTAAGACCGTTATAGGGAACTGGAGGAGTGAAAAAAGAAAGAGAATTGGACAAAAGAGGAAATTAAAGTAAGGGTGCATTTTTTATTGGCCAGAGGGCTAAAAGTGATAAAAAAATGCAAATGGAGGAACAGGGATGGTGTTGTCTGCCACTCCTTGATCTTCTGCTGTACTGGACTTAATTGAACTTTAGGGAAATCCAGCTATAGGGGATGATGTCATTGCTTTTAAAAGCACCAAGCAGCCCCTTCTAGGCGCCACTCGCCCAGGAAGTGGATTCATTTTAGAAGAGATCCCATGTACTATTTTCAGCACCTTGACAATGAAGTCCATTTATAAACCACAGGAATGCAGCTCAATGGAATGAGATGTTTTATTAATACCTCTTTATTTGTACACCGTATAACAATATCATCTGTCAGTGCTCCTTTAACGTAACACAATTTTCCGCATCCATCAGTTTGTTGGAGCTGCGTTTGAAACCGTTTTCTGCACTGCAAAGTGTTTTCTGATTTTATAGCATGTCAACAAGGCTCAGCAGCCTGGAGTGGGATTAGTGGCATTCTGATCTCTCCATAAGGTGATTCTACACAGTCATCAGAGCTGTATCAGCAGCTATAATGCATTCACCCAGCCTAAAATATTTGCATAGCACTTCAAGCCATTCAGCAGCAGACCTAAAATTAAATCATCTGAATGGGTTCTTGGCATCCCGTGGAATGAGCTCATTTAAAGAAATGATCCAAAGGAGGTGGTGGAGCAGCAATCAGGATATTTTCTGAGCCTTCACCACTTGCTTATTTCCTATTTATGATCATTTTAGCGACAATACAACTTTCAAGAATTGAGTGATGTGTGTAATAGCTTTGCCTCACACATGCTTTAAAGCATCTGTGGCTTACACTTGATTATAAAAAATAAAATTGTTATGAAACATGCAAATTTTGACTTTTGCCAGTTATATTAACTTTTTTTTTAACCATATTTTAACAGTTTTGTAAATTTACATTTTGTCATTAGGTTTGTTTTTTATTTTATAATATATTCAATTTGGAATTTGCTTTACGATTGGGACTGGAATATATCATAATTTTCATTTTAGAAAACAAGCTATATGGTTCTGTGCACAAGGAACCATATTAAATGATTACAGAAGTCATGAATTCATAATTTGCTATTTTGAAGAACTTGTCTTACATTATTTGCACATAATCAAATTATTAATACATATTTTAAATGGGATACTGTAGCGCTTTCCAAACTGTGTGTCGCGACACGTTAGTGTGTCGACTGCAATGTGTAGGTGTGTCGCACAAACAAAATTTATGTATGTGTTCGTATATCTCTTATAAGGGGTTAGTTTAACCCTGGTTTGATTAACTGCCACAAAATGATGCAGGTCTAAAAAGTGTGTCACCAACATGGAAAGTAATGATACCTTAACATATAAGTTGCATCTATCACTGCAGCATCTCTAAATATCAAGTTATATAAAATTATTAATTTCTTATACCTTTTTAATTTCCTTCTTCTTGTCTCAAGGGTACTTCCATGTTGACCACTGTCTCTCCTTCCCATCCCTTATAGAATGTCACTATGTGAGGTGACGAGCCGCAAGCTGTGATTCTGCTTGTTGCGTCTTCTCATACAAACATGGCATCTCCATTAGCTTTCCATTGGTCCATGTGGTTATATGAATAACCTTCTAGTAGTGCGTGAGCCAACACCGCATAACATTATGGACTATTAGGAATCTAATGTTTTGGTTTTGTCAATTCAATATTAAGACTAGAACGGAGTTGTGTGTCATTCAGTTCTGTTTGACCCTCCATTACCATATGGACCACAGCCAGGCACATTTTTGTGTCTGTTGTGCTTTTCCATAAGATTTTCTTGGCAAAGATACTTAAGTGGGTTGCCAGGTCCTTCTCCAGTGGACTGCAATTTGTCTGTCCTCTGCGATGACCTGCACATCTTGGGTGACCCTACATGGTTTATTTAAGTACATTGGCTTCTTCTCTACAACAAGGTAGAGATCTAGAAGGGGTAGACCACCTGCTATTTCCAGTAAACAAATTTCTTCACAGATGGATTTTCAAATCATTCTTTATTCTCAGCTGAGAATTAACTTCTTGTCCATCATACAATATACAAACGCAATACTTTAGAACACAAATTAGCTTTTCTTTTACCACACATTTATACAGTACACAGAGGCCTAACCTATATTTCCCTGGCCTGTCCGAGCCCCCTACACACTACCGTACATAGCTCTCTAATTAAAGTGGGTGCAGGGTTAATTAGTTAATTGTTTCAGGGTAAGGGTGTGTCCAAAAAAGGGGGAACCTTATGGACCCATTATAACCCTTACTGCACTGACTACGTCTTTACACCAGTGATGGGTCTGTACACTCCATCACAACTTACTGTCCACCTACGTCACATGGGGGGGGGGGGGTAGATAGGCCAAAAGGCAGCCTCCTAGAAGCATTTATATAATTTGTTTAAAAGGGATTTTATCATGCCAAACTCAATCTATACTTTTAAAAGATGATGACTAGTTTTACCTCTACTGTATCCCTTTGATGTAATAGACTTTATGAACAATATTTCTTTGGATAATACTTTATTTGCTTTCCTGATTTGTGAACGGGTAGACTGATGCTAATATTGAATGTTCATTAAACGCTGTAATTATGTATGTTTCATTTTAAAAACATTTTGTGGTTTATCCAATCAAATTATTCAATTGCATACTATAAATATGAACGTAGAGTGATCCTTATAGCCTGCAATATTGTGTAATCCTAAAAAAGAGCTTTATTTTTATGATTATAGTCTTCAGAGGGTCTAGGTTGGTCGGTTGATATGTTGTACAAGGACAGGAGTCGATTAAGTATTCTGTCTCGAAGGACAGCGCTTCAGCTAGAGTAAGAATAGATAAAAAAAATTCTAACACAGCAACAAAAAAATCTGTCAAAGCAATTGACTTATCATTATGCTAATGGTAGGATTTATCTCTTACCAAACAGACTGATTCCAGTTATATGTCCATAATACACCAGGCTAAGCTGGTCCTACAGGGCCAGGAACGTGTTCTCCCATTGAAGTATTTCTATGGTAGGGATTGTGCGACCTTCAAGATAACCTTTCCAAAGGTTATTGGTTATTATAAAATGTCTACATTGATTTGTATATTCTCTTTCAGATGTGCCCCCAGGAGGCCCCCCCAAACAGAGAATGTCTGACCCCACACATCCCAACCACTTCCTCATCCGATCGGAGCCAGAACCAATGAACATGTATTCCCCAGAACAGACATCTCTTCATGAAAGTGAGGGTCTGTTGGGTGCTTTTTACATACTGAAACATATATCATTTACTCATTTCTCTGCTGTAAGATAATCTTGACATTTTTCTTCTCTTTTTTTTAGGATCTCTAGGCAACTCCAGAAGTTCAACACAAATGAACTCGTACTCTGACAGTGGTTACCAAGAAGCAGGTAGTTTTAACAATCAAAATGTGGGGAAGACTGAAATTAGGCAGCAACATTCATTTGTAGGATCCACTAATAACCATGTGCTAAGGAGTTCACGAGCCGAAGGCCAGGCTTTTGTTCAGGTAAAGCTCTTTTTTATTTTATTGCTATTTATTTAGTAAAAGTCTTGTTTAAAATAGTTGTTTGATATAGTTTCCATCTGCTAAAATCTTAAATTTCCAAACCATTGAAACCTAATTGAAAAATTATAAAATTGCTGAAAAAAAATAATATATGTACAACTCTAATATCTGTCCTATTTAACTAACCTGTCTGTCTATTCTTTTTAACTAATCAATTTATATATCTGTTAAAGAAAAAGGTGATTTATCAAACCGCTAATATTATCTACATGAAACCTTTGACTTTTCTTTAAACTTAAATGGATGTGGGATATTCTGTTCTTAGTTTTAAAATATTTTCTTCTGCATATTTAAACATCATTTTATTAACAAGTGCTTAAAAGCTCTGTTTATACTCCCTGAAATCTTCCAAACAGTGCCTGCAAAGGTCCAGTACCAGTATCTCATGTATAAAATGTTTCTATGGTATTCAATGCATCAGCCAATGAAAGACTTTTAGTAACATGCTGCGGAGACACATTCTGTGATTATCTAGTACTATAGAAACATTGCATACATGAGTTGCAGGGGATGGACCTTTGCAGGGACTGTCCGGAAGGTTTCAGTGAGTAGAAACGGAGCTTTTAATCACTTGTTAATAAAATTATGTTTAAATATGCAAATAAAAACTTAGATTATTTAAATATTAAAATCAGGTAACCCTCTATGTCCATTTAAGTTACTTGTACAGTATTTTAAAAATGGCAGATATAGAAGCATTTGGTCTTTTGAGCCAATCAGATTGTCTGACTGACACATTGGCATTTTGAACTATAAACACAGGAAAACCATATTAAATGCCAGCTTTCAATATCTTCAGACATGCACATTAAAGGGTAAAATAAACAAGTAACCTTTATATACTTACTTAAACTCTGGGGTTTTCATATTTTAAACACCAAAGCATATGGAACTACTCTGTCCTAGTGTGGGATTATTTAAAATTTTATTTTCGCTATTTTCGGACCAGAATGCTAGAATACTTTTTACAATTAATCCATTTTTTACTAAATGGTTTTATTGAAACATTGTCCCTTTAGCTGAAATGTCCCCATTTAATGCTTCTCAGCAATATCTAAAGTGGTATCTTGGACTTCCTTTTTATACACTTACTTTCTTTTGGAATCTCTGACTTGGGCTCTTTGTATAGTATTTTGTGAACCCTAAGAGATTTGAGCTTGTATTTAACTGTGCAGTTTATTTCTTATGGATACATGCAAACATTTACATGGAAAATTCATAAGCAGATGAATAGTCCCTCTGAAGATCTTAGCAATAAAATCAGCAATCAGAGCAAAAGCTAATTAGTGGTTTGATGAAGCAAACTTTTCAATGTAGTAATGAAATGCGCTAAAACGCAGAACACTTGACGTTTCACCCTTTATTGTAATTGCCTATTTAATCTGCAATTTAAATAATAGTAACTATGAAATATCTAACTTTTTCTCAGCCAACAAATAATATGGCAGCCAACCGAGCAGTTAGGCGCGTGAGCTCTGTTCCTTCAAGATCACAATCACCTTCTTATATAATTGGCTCTGGAGTTTCTCCATCTAGAGGGTCATTGAGAACTTCTCTTGGAAGTGCATATGGCTCTCCATCCGTAACAGATTCTCGACCACTTCCCACTTCAAATACATATTCTTCTACTACATTGCCTTCTCAGAGAGCCGCCTCCCCATACACCATGCGCAGATCCAACTCGCCAACAACTGTGAGAAGAATTGGTTCAATCACTTCCAGGCAAAATTCCAACCCAAATGGTATGACTTCATCTTACCAAACATTAGGGACCTCTGTCCGTGTCGGCTCACCTTTGACCTTATCTGAAGCACAAGCAAGAAGTGGTTCTTCATCCCAAACTCCTGTCGGCTCATCCTCCTCTCCAAAGCGCACTGGTATGACTGCGGTCCCACAGCACATAGGGACATTACAGAGGACCTTGCATGACATTGACCAGTATGGTCAGCAACAGTATGACATCTATGAAAGAATGGTTCCACCACGGCCAGACAGCCTTACAGGTTAGTACAAAGGTACATGGAGTACTTTTAATTATTTTTTATTTATATTATTTTGTGTGGGTAGAGAAGAAACGGCCCCTTTTTGCTCCTGACAAACCACCCTTTTGAGAAACGTGTTACAGGTCAAGTATAGAACCAGTAAACAATATATACAGGCTGGGTGATGCTTGCATTACTTGTTTTGATTGCTTTTCTGTATAAGTTTTTATTTAATATATTGCTTAACAAAGATACATTTGTGTTCACATTTGAATGTCTGAAACAAGTTAAAAAACTTGTTTCATGCCCAGAATTCAGAGAAAAACAGTTGTTATACTGCATTCTGGGAAACTTGGCTGGGACATGCAAATGTGCCCACAAATGCTTTGCTCTTGCAATCCATAACCATTTCAAACATGGTTTCTCTTAAGCATATGACCGCTGTATCACACATCTTTGAGCAAAGCTAGGGTTGGATTATACACAAGCTAGGAATCCCACCCAAACACAGTTGTTTCAAGGTTACTGCCTCTCATCAGCATGGGGTTGGTTCCCAGCATGTGTAGTGGATACTTTGAGGAGGTAGTTTAACACCGCAATCATTTAATTTGTGGTGGGCAAAAGAGCGATAGAAGCCTCCACCATACAGTAGCACAGTATATAAATAGTACATCTGTGTACACATTTGAATGTCTAAAGCAAGTAAAAAAATCTATATATTGCATTTTTATTATTTACAGAGTTAAATCTTGCTTACCAAAAAATGTATTTATCTAGTATCTTCCTATATTTTCTATTTCCTTATCGTTAAAATTGTTTCTTTAAGATTCTTCTGAATTAACAATTCATATAAAGATCTACTATTATTTTTAAAAATGCAGTAATGAAATCTTGCTCCATGAACAAATGTTTTAACGATTTTTATAATTACTGTTGTTCAAAGATAATGTAATCTATATATGCTGTTTGGAATCCATTTGTATTTGGATCTATTTAATGTACAACTTTATTCGCCTGAAAAATTCTTCCATAACAACATTGATTGTTGGTGCTATAAAAAATAAAACATTTTCATTATTCATTGGATAGTTTCTATTTAGCAAATAAATTAGGTGATTACCAGTCTTCATATTATCACCAAATGTAATTCTGCATTCTCCAAGTCCTTTTATTATTCCGCCCGGAGCATAAATGTACAGTATTTTCACATCTAGGTACATCGCTTTAGCTGAAACAATTATCCTGAAATTCAGGATAAAAATATTAGGCCAGGTGGGGATGGCAATTATCAATAATAAATTGCTCAATTTTGGTTCTGCTATTTTTCACATAATTGGTTTTAGATTAATAGGATTCTCAGCAGAGAAAATAATCAGGCAAGAATTTCCTATTTTTAGAGATCTAAATAGGGAAACAAGGGATGTATATTTTGATTATAGTAGGAAAAAAGAAGGCGAGAATATAGAGCCAAACATAGTATTTTAAAACCGTATTTCATTTAAAAAATAAAAATAAACTCGCAAGTGAAGTCCTGGTATACAGCAACACTCATATGCACATATTATTCAGGACTGTGTAGAAATAAACTTATCTTCATAAAATATGCACATAAATTCTAGGAGAATAAGATAAAAATAGTAAAAACCAAATATGCTTGCCACCCGTATTGAGGGTATAGACAAACTTGTTCTAGATAAAAAGTGGATAAAAATACCTACGTATATATTCTGGAATTGACCGCCCTCTTCTTAATCCACTATTATTATAGATCATAGATAAGATTAAAATAATACAATTGCAGTGCTACTTTGTAAATTTATATTTGCTAAGGACCCTCTCCTAACCAACGCGTTTCGTGATAAAAATTCCTCAGGGTAAACTCCCTCAATGTATATTTAAATGTATTCCTGTCCTTCAAAACTAAACCAAGCATATTCCCATCGAACATTTTCATAATCTTAATTCTACATTCATACACACAGTTGTATTCATACAAAAGACATAGAATACACAGACATTTGTGGTTTTAGGCAGTAATAAGAAGATTAAAACATATACATGTAAGTTCTCTAATACTCTGTGTGACTTTGGCAAAAGTTGCTGAACATTTACATTGTTTAGCCTAATGCAGATATTGGATTTGATTAGTAACTAATAAGAAAGTAGCTTTGCAAGCAAATCGTGTAGAATTATCTATGCAGCAATTTGCGTAATGAGTGGTCGATTGATATTAGTCACTAGAAATTACTGTTACCTAATAAGGAATTAAAGCCAAATACTAAAGTAGTAGATGTAAAATGGACTTGGTGCTTCTAATCTTTAGTTCCAATGTATATTAGAAAAAAAAATTTTTGATGCCTCTGTGGGACCCTGGAGGAATCCATGGAAGTTGTATAAGTTAGAATAATGTATACATTTCTGACGAACTGTGGTTGTTATTGATGTAGCTTTTTGCTTCTGGGCTTTGAGGGAAATGGTGAGGTGTCAAATACCGATTTATTATATTGTCTAACAAAAACTTGACTTTTTTTATTATTATTATTATTATCATCTTTTATTTGTAACGCGCCAATATATTCTGTAGCACTATACAGGGGTTAAGTACATAGCAAAGTACTATATTAACTCAATGCGAAGAGTAGAGGACCCAGTCGTGGAATCTTATGTAGAAAGTCCTTTTTTACCAGAGTACCCTTCAAGACTTACAATCTAAAGGGAATGGAAGAGGCAGAAACCTGTGCGGGAATTTTGGATCAGGAATAGGAAGGATCAGGAAGGAAGTGAAAGTTAACTTTCATATAGTGCGATGTGGAGGTTGGAGCATGTTATTTCCACCTAGTGGTCAGATAATATAACCTGCAAATAAGAATGTCCGGTAATTTGACTGTTTACATAGGTTCAACAATTAGGGATTGGTGGAAGGGAATTGCTTGCTGGAGCCAGAAGGGATGTGGAGAAGAACTGGTAGCTTGAGGTTTCTGGGGAAAAGGAAAGATATAATGGGGAGCAATTTGGCCTTGCTGAGGGGGGTTGGTAAGTTTGGAAATAACAAAAAGATAGTACAAACGCATGGAAAATGCACATATAAAGCGTATTAAACAGAAATATAACAATATTTTCATGGTTGATTGAAGAAGATATCTCTTAAGGAATGAATCGAGAGAGGAACTGATAGCTTGAGGTTTCTGTCTGTTCCTTTCTCCCTCACCACTCCCTCCACTGATAGCTATAAAAATACGCCCTCATGATCCAGCTCTCAGGATGTGAAATAACAAACACAAAATGGGATTCCTATACTCATAAATGGAATCTTCAAAAATGTAGATTTCCCCCCAAAAAATGTTATGCCCATAATTTACACAGCTTCTAATATTATCTGTTCGGAACATACTTGACCAACAATTGTATTTTTTGTTGAACTTCAGTGGTCCTTTTTAAGTAAAGCATATGTTAAAAAAAAAATAAAAAAAAAATAGTTATAATGGAATAAAACTAATAAAACAGTCTTAGCTATAACAATGACATCACATTAAAACAAAAATGATAACAAGTTTCTCCAAATGATTTGAAATTCCCAGCCCTAATGGATCCTAAATCTTACTTTATTACACATACTTTATATACAACTTTTCTGTAAAGCAGTGGCAACATTTATTGATCCTCCCGGACGTATTTTGTTGACTTTGCAGCATTCTGTTTGTCTTTGGAATTCTGCTTAAACAGCAAATATCATAAATATGCCCAACGAGCAGGAACACCACATCTAAAATGTAGACTTCAGAATTTATAAATGCACTCATCATTTTGGGGCAAATTAGAATTAAAAAAGAAAAACATGTGAGTGCTTATAATAGAATTAAGCTATCATGTATTTTTCAATATTATGCAAAGGTAAAGTCAAATTGTACAGGTCTTCATATCCCTGGATTGGCTTATTCTTTTCAGATATGTGCAGCTAATGTAATGTTTTATTTATCCAACAAATATAAATTGGGCAACTGCTTGTTCTAGCCCTATACAGAAATGTTCCCACTATAATAATAATGGAAACTTTATTTATATAGGACTCTACCTCCCTGGGGAGCTCAAACTACCTGACAGTTGCAAAATAGAGAGACAATTTAAATTGAAATAGACACCAATGGAAATCTAGGATGCAGCAAGATTGAAAATGAAATGGTGAAGGTGCATTAAACCAAAGATATATTAAATAGAAGCACTGCACCAGTCTTATAATTCAAAGTTTGTAATGCATGAACGATCACTATAGGAAAAAAATGCACATTTGTGAAGTATGCAGTGTAAGCCGTTAATTCACCATTTTTAGACAAAATCAGAATTGTTGGTTCTGTATGGAAGCTTCCATCTTGTCTGGTGTTTCAGTAGCTTGCTGTCATGGTATGTGTGTCTATCAGTGGAAGGAGAGCTGAGGAGGATGGGCGAATAGGGTGGTGGGAGGAAGAGTTGTCATGTAATTAAAATTTGCTACCTACCACTTTCACCTGTGCTTGCTCGGAAGCAGACAGTTGGCTACAATAATTGCAAGCCCTGTTCTTGCAGAAATTAAACCACTCCTTTCACAGGCTTTAATAAAATAGCATGGATTCCTCCAGGTATCAGCAGGGCATCAAAGCTTGTTTTCATGATTAAAAACTAGCTTTATAATGTTTTCACATTGTAATTATGCTCTGGCTTAAAGTGTACAATATTTATTCATTGGTATTTTAAATTATTTTGAGAATTGACAGCAGCAAGTAGAGGTACCTGAACATCATTTATTTTTTTTCAAAGTCATAATCTTGATGGTTAACAGCTTTTAAGAGAAGCCCCCCTTTCAAATGGGAGATGCCCAAAAATGTCCTGAGTAAATTGAATTTCGATTGTTCAAGTTTCACGTGTAACAATATAGAAAGGAGAATTGAAATCTCTCCTTTTAACCTGGCTTAATTCCTTAGGTGAAAGGAAAGAAGATTTGATCACGGCTAACACTTGATCCAGCGACTGGGATCAAGGCCAGTTGTCGAGCTGCAGTGGTCTAGTTGTTATGATGAGATCATTCGCTCTTGGCACTCTCTGTCTCATAAAGCTTTAATGAGATCAGCATTAAGGAATGATAGCGGATTTCTAGTTTTATTGTGCAAAGGACAAGTGGTGTGGTGTGTAATCTGCACAGCTATGGTTACCCTGCCCTGTCTGTTTATGTCACTCATTATATTCCATCTCATTACCATGATCTACCAATAAGGATTTGAATCCGATGGATATTAAAGAACCTCTGTGGTCAAATGGGCAAAAAGTTTTAAGAAGCAAAAATTAAATAAACGCTGAGAAAGTAGAGAAAGAGTCAAAGATAATTAGAAGTTATAATCGAGCACGTGGAACACAATTTACATTTATTACCTATTTATGCAAATCTGGCCAACTCCATTGAACATGTTACTTGTCAAGTAGGTGCCTGTCTTCCCTTCCAGCAGGTTGAGACATAACAGTGGGCCGTGATCTTTAGAGATGACCAAGATAATATATAATTGCATAGGCACAGTGGCGTAGCTAGAGCTTTTGCCACCCAGGGCTACACACGCACTCACGTGGCATCAGCAGCTACTGACTGGCGTTCTTACCACAGAACGTGCCTCCCCCAAGGAGGTTGCGCCCGGGGAGCTCCATCCCCCGCGCCCCTCCCTTCCTACACCAGTGCATAGACATTTTATTTTGTAAAGGACCATTGAACTAAATGTTTTAATTTGACATTGATCTGTAACAAAAAAAAATACAGATTTTACAAGAGCAGCATTAAACTTACTTTTAAAAGTCAGGTTGATCTGCTGTTGGTATCCACCAAGGTCATTAAGGTCATTGGGTGGCGTTGTCCAGCAAGCAACTGATACATTTTCAGACACAAAATGTGCTAAAACAATAATCTCTCTTGGCTGGAGATTTGTTTGGTTAGCCGTTTCCATTGGCAATTGGGGGCATCCTATGAATGATTATCAAATATTCTCTTTTCAATTTTGATAGTTCTTAAAACACTTTAGCCAAATGCCTCAGCCAACACCCCCTCCTCCCTCTTGGTAACATCAGCTGGAGGGTTACACAGATACATTAAACTATGAAAATGAATTTAATTTTGAATATTCCTGTTATAAATAGAATTTTGTTTTTGATCAATCCATATTTAAAATAACTAGCCCCTCTTGCTAGGGTATTCCACTGGTCCTTTTACATTCAAAAACATTATTCCTAACTGTTTAAAAAAGCACAGAAAATATGGCAGAACATGTTGACTAATTGCTTTTTTTTTTTAAATAAATATTTTGTTTATATTACATTTCTCTAATTTGTGGAAACTTCCATTATTTCAGGCTTGAGAAGCTCCTATGCAAGTCAACATAGTCAACTTGGCCAAGACTTACGTTCAGCTGTATCTCCAGACCTGCAGATCACCCCAATATATGAGGGTAGGACGTATTACAGTCCAGTTTATCGCAATCCAAACCATGGTGGGGTTGAATTGCGACAAGGTTCACAGACTGCAATTTATCGCACTGGTTCAGGTATGTTCATGGACATCTTTTAAGTCCTTGTGTTTTGTTTGTTTGTGTCATTCAGTCGTGTCCGACTCTCAGTGACCTCATGGTGCTGATCCACTTGGTATTCATGGCAGAGATACTGAAGTGGGTTGCCAGTTCCTTTTCCAGTGGGCCACAGTATACAGTTCTTGGTATTAGTAGGTGGTCTCCCATCTAAGTACTGGCCAGGCCCAACCCTGCTCTGCTTCAGGTGTGACCTCTTTGTTTCCTGACTGGAGTCGAACCAAGTTCACAGTGGTGAAAGCACCGAATCCTTAACCACTGGACCACCAGGGAACCTTTTACATTATTACCCATTATTTAGCATCATGCTTTGCTTTTTTTTATTCATATCATCATTAATGAAGGTCAAAGAACCACCGTAGTAGCGTAAATGCTATTTTGAAGCAATACTCTTGATAATAAGGACATTCCTTTACAAAGTAAAGAAAAAAGTGGCAAAGTGTGATGCAATTAATCTGACTGTTATGCATATTTTAAACATTGCAGGGAATAAATTATATTAATCAAAGAAAATTAACACTTAACTTATCATATTATTAATTCATCACACTGGACCAATAGTGAGACACCAAATAGGAGATAATATGCAGAGCTGAGAAGTAGAGAGAATAATGTTTTCAATATGGAAAACTGCATTTTGTTTAAATAAGTGTATTTTAAGGTTGATTGTCTTAAAGGACCACCATAATTCCTTAACATGAGCTATGTGTTTTAATTAGCTTTAATCATTAATAAAACTCATATTCAGTGATTGAAAATAAGTGTACATGTTGCTTTTTGTAAGACATCAGACTGAGATGCTGCTACTATAAGGTCAGTGTGGGAGGAGGCTTTGTATAGCAGGGAGTCCTGCATTTAGATATACAAGATTATATCAACACAGTTCCATTCATTGTCTAGAGATGTTTTAGGTTTAGTGGTTCCCCTTCAAACAAGTAATTTACTTTGAGGTACAGCCTAAGAATGACCCTTTAGACTTAGCTTTCAGCAAAACTCATTTCCTTCTTGATGACTGTCTAAGGGTATATCAGCTCAACCAGAGGCTAATACTCTATTCTGTGAATGTAGAATTGAATATTACTATTATAAATAATTAAATAGGAATTGTATTAATGATCTATGCATAATTTAAAGAACTAGTTCCTCTTGTTCATGCATTACAATGATCATTTAATGTGGTCTGCAGCAGACAGTTAAGTGTGGCCTTTTAACATAACTCTTAATGTGAAACATAATGAAAAACACAATATTAGATTTATTACACACAAAAACACACTTCCAATGTATATGTGGTGAGGTGAATGTGAGATCTTGGCAAGACCAGTAGAGAATTACATTAATGAACGCTGCAAGTTTCATTCAAGTCTGTTGTTGAGTCCTTCAGTCGTGTCTGATTCTTGGTGAACATATAGAGGCAGCACATCAGGCACATCTGTTTTTGTTTCTGGTTGTGCTTATCCATATTGTTTTCTTGGCAAATATATTGGAGTGGGTTGCCAATTCCTTCTCCAGTGGCCCGATATTTGTCTGACCTCTCTGCTATGACCTGCACATCTCGGGTGACCCTACATTATATAGCTCACTGCTGCATTGAAGTACACAAGGCCCTTCACCACAACAAGGTAGCGATCCAGAAGGGGTAAATCTTTTAGTATCTCCCTATATGATAAAGGGTAACTCATACGTGGCACCCTTGCCCACTGTGCCTAGGCACATGAGTTTTGTGGCTGCAGATTAGAATTGCCTGGCATTTTGGTTCTTGCCTGTCCAGGAGGTTTCTCCTCTGTAATGACACAAGAGACTATGCCGAGTGGGCACCATCCCACAGGCCACCCTGTTACGTCCTGTCTGTCCTCAGAAGCGTGTCTCTCAATTTTCTGGATATTATTAACAACCTGGCCAATCTAGCCTTTGCTTCAGTTAATGTACATGGAAGACGACACGTTAACAAGAGTATCTCAAATCCCAAAGCACTCAGGTAATTCTAGAGCATTTCAATTCTAAATGTAAATTGGAAATGATTAGACAACGAAATTAGAGTGACATTTTTAGTTTATGGAGGAGACAATGATTGCATATGAATTGATGCTGGAGCAAATTAATGAGCGCATCATGACTTTATTTGGATACCATAAACCAGTCTGTGTCTGCAGTGCCTGACAGTGGTACAAGAAATATGTAAAATGATGAATGTGCCGTGTACATGAGATGTGAAGATGTTACAGTACAACAAAAGCCATTCACACTGGACCTTTTGTATCAAACAATTACCACAGGACCAGTAAATCATGCGGCACCGATTATATGAGCACTCCATGGTAAATGATTTAAACTAATGGTTTGATGGACGTGATGTTCGCTCATTGCTGACAAGACGTTTTGCTGTACATGTACTGTTAAAGGGGACATGAGGATAATGTCACAGTGTGTTTTCTTTTTTTTTCAAACATTGAAGCAGAGCAGAATAAATTGAATCAAAGTTATAACTGCTCTAGGGGCTTGCTGTATTGCAGCCCATGAGCAGATGGGATATATACCGTTGTAATTCGACAGGACTGACAGCTGCAGTGCCAGCAAGTAGTTGCTAGATGGCGCCGTCCAGTTTCAGGGAAGGCCCCAATTATACCCTCCTACGACGTGGCGAAACTCAACAGCGAGGCCATCACTATGTTCGGCACTGGCACTCGGCCCTCGAGGGGCTTTGGCGTGCCTTTCATAGCTCAAGATCCTTTTCTGTCGGCGCGCCTTATATGCATTGTGCAGCACTAGTGGGGAAATCTGCAGCTCCATCTAGAGGTTGGTGGGCAGCACTGCTGATGCCAATCTTAGGCGAATGTGAAGAAGGAAAGGACAAGCAAATGTTTTATTGTACACACAACATCATATGTTGTCTGTGGCTGCTCCTCTGATATTAGTCCGGATTTTTGCTCTGTCTCACTTGTCTCTTACACCTTCATGCAGTCTGTCGCCCTCTCTTGACAGGAGCAGAAACTGCTAGCCCTTCCTCCCCTGATGATATACTTCTTGGTGCTTAATATAAATGTTGTCGGTATGGGGCCCATTTCCAGGCAGGGCCCCTCTCCCAAACATACCTCCCCCTCCCACGCCAACTGCCATGCTTAAAGAACCACTATAAACTGGCGAAACCCATCAGGCGCACTCATAACAGGTTAGGACCAACAACTGTGCATGGGTATACAAATATGTTTAAATAAAGTCTCTTTCATTTTCTGAAACACTACTTGTGCCAGAAATATGCCATTTTTATGTCCTCCACAATTCCTACAGGTTTGGCGGCAGTGTGTTCTGGTAATTGTTATTATCTATTTAAGAGTTGGAGGAAGAGGGAGATACAAGGGTGTTTTAAATAAGGTTTCTGCATTGGACACCTTCCCTCCTTCCCATAGGCTCAGTACAGATGCAGTTTGCATGTATACTCCAAGCTTAGGTTACCCTACTCTAAAACTGCAACGGCTTGTTTCTTGCACACCCCTGCCCCTGCGCACCCCTGCCCCTGCGCACCCCTGCCCCTGCGCACCCCTGCCCCTGCGCACCCCTGCCCCTGCGCAGCCCTGCCCCTGCGCAGCCCTGCCCCTGTGCACCCCTGCCCCTGTGCACCCCTGCCCCTGCGCACACATGCCCCTGCGCACCCCTGCCCCTGCGCACCCCTGCCCCTGCGCACACATGCCCCTGCGCACACATGCCCCACATGCCCCTGCGCACCCCTGCCCCTGCGCACCCCTGCCCCTGCGCACCCCTGCCCCTGCGCACCCCTGCCCCTGCGCACCCCTGCCCCTGCGCACACATGCCCCTGCACACACATGCCCCTGCACACACATGCCCCTGCACACACATGCCCCTGCACACACATGCCCCTGCACACACATACCTTTCACCAATGTATCATGGATCCCTCCAGGATCCTGCAGAGGCATCACAATTCTTTAATAACTATTCATCACAGTGATATGACTATTTCCTGCTAAATTGTGCTCTTAGAGGAAAAAAGTTTCCAAAAATGTGTATACTGTGCAGTGGTCCTTTAAAATCCTTGGGCTAAACAACTATACCTGCTTTCCTTATATTGGGAGTTATCATAAAAAAAAAATCAGTAGAAGTGTCCTTCTCATGGATGATGATCCTTTACCAGTTCCCATTCCAATGATTTAATTGGCAACCCCGTCAGTTTTTTGTCTTGTTAGAGACAGCCCCACCATTAACCCAACTGACCCCATACAAATAATCTTCTCTATTAAACATCCATTAGGTGTGATTCTATTGCCTGTCTGATAGCAATTGCCATAATTATATTGTAATATGCATTTATATTGCCACGCGTGACATATTAATACATTGTATTACATTGACTCAACCAATAAAACGTCTCTTGTGCATTTTAAACACTTTCAGCCGAAACTTCAGGATATTTGTTAATGCTTTTTTCTTTCTCTGTGGATTAGTTGAAGTAGATATTCATCACTGCCCTATGACAATTAATATGCTGCAATATAAACCCATAATTACCCTGGTTATAGATTCCTAGTGTCCTGAACATTTCTATTAATCTGTTAAAGGATCTCTGTACTTGGGAAAATAAACTTCAATTATCAATGTTAGTAGCTATGTAAGCCAGGAGCATAACCTTATTTTTGTAGAATATTTATTATTTAATTTCATTTATTTTTTGCAGCGTCTGCTTGTGTCAAATCTTGGACTGCTCGTATAGAGTGTGTCATCCTACTGGGACTTATTGATTTATATTGTAAAGTGCCAGTCTTTAGGCTGATGAACTGAATAGAGATCTTCTCTGAATCCACAATTGTTCTTATTCCTTCCAGCTTTCTAAACCTGTTAATAGGTCAAACAAAATAAAGCTGCATTGTAGCAATAGATAACAATTAAAGTCTATGTATAGCTTAAACTTTTAAAATATTTTGCACATTATCAAGTCAAACTCAAAAAGTGCATACTATAAATATGACCCTTTAATTTACAAATTTAAAACATAATTTTTGAAGAATTACACTTGAAAATAGATAATATATAATATTTTTTGTACTGTAATTATTATTTTTATATGCAATTATACTCCTATTGAATATACTATTTAGTATCCTCCTTCCTGAAATGGGAGGAGACTTTGAATACAAGAAGTTTGTATCTGCCTAGTGAGGATTTGGCATTTACAACTGCCTGCGCAGTCTAATGGCCTGGTTATTATTTTGCACCCTGTTGAGACATAAGCTCAAAGAAGCTGGATCAGTAAAGGGAATTAAATAATTATTCGATATAAGTTAGTGTTTGTGGCTCACATTTTATTATTCATAAGATCATATAGAAAAGAAATGACTGCAGTGGTTCTTAAGCAAGAAGAGATCTCCCCAGGATGCAGACTCCTTGCTAAATGGTTAGCATGGAAAGAACATCTTTACTTTTATAATGTGTAAAATCTATTGCTCTCAGTATATATAATGTGGCTGTTTGTGTGCAAACAAAGTAGTCTTAATTTTCAGTTGATAAAATAATTTCTATTCTAATGAGTTTCTGCATAGTAACAGTTCCTTTCACGGCTTTTACTTGCTGTTTGCATGCGTTGTAATTATCACCACTCATCCTATTTGTTTTATATGTTTCTGCTAAATGGGACGTGGAAAATGCTGTTAAAAAATGCATTGTGAGTGCTTCATATTTCTAACAATTGCGTTAACTTGGCAGGATCTGGGAATCTGCAAAGGACATCGAGTCAACGTAGCACGCTTACATACCAAAGAAATAATTATGCTCTCAACACTGCAGCTACCTATGCAGAGCCATACAGAACGATGCAGTATCGCTTATCAGAGGCTGGCTACAATAGGATGCCACATGCTGCACCAGCTGATGATGGCACAACTAGATCACCCTCCATTGATAGCATCCAGAAGGACCCCAGGCAAGTAATGTTGTTTTTTTGTGTGTGTGTTGTTCAGTCTTTTCCGACTCTGTGACCTCATGGACTGTAACACACCAGGACATCTTTATGTCCATGATCATGCTGATCCACTTGGTATTTATGGCAGAAATACTGGAGTGGGTTGCCAAGTTCCATTTCCAGTCGGCCACAGCATACAGCTCCTGGTATTCCTAGGTGGTCTCCCATTCAAGTACTGACCAGGCCCAACCCTGCTTGGCCTCAGGGTGGTGTGACCTCTTGGTTCCCTGACTGGAATCGAAACCGGATCCCAGGGGCGAAAGCACCGAATCCTAACCACTGGACCACCAGGGAACCTCAAGTAATGTTACTAGCACTAAATTCATATATTTGGAATATTTCAGTCAAGGCCCATCAGCCTTTCTCTTATAGTTGAACAGGCCTAACAGAAGGGTTTCATGTGATAATTTAGTAACTTCTTAGCAATAAAATAAATTATATATATATATATATATATATAAAACCGAGTGAGAGTTCACTGTGGTCTCATTTGCATGTCCCTGCCCAGTTTCCCAGAGTGCAGTTCAACAACTGTATTTCTGAGAAACTTGAGCAGGAAATAAGTTTATTAACTTATTTTTTAGAAATTCTAATAGAATCCCAGATATACATTTATTACGTTGCACTCTGGGAAACTGGACAAGTACCTGCAAATGAGACCACCATGCACCTGCACGCTTACATCCAAAACCACTTTATTGTTCCTCTTAGGTATATGCATTCTGTATTACACAGCTTTAAGCGTAGCATAGGATAGGCTATGCACAAACTAGGAAACCTATCCATATATATAGATTGGTAGAGGGAGAGTGAGGTGTATGTATTGATATAAATATAAAAAGAGATACATATATTTAAATAATTTGTGTAAATCTGGCTCCCTGCCTAAATTAATGGTAAGTAATAGTCTTTCTAAATTATAAAAATGTGATGTGTCCTGCATTTGAATATAGAAGGTCTCTAAGTCCTGAGGAGTGTCCCAGATGAAGTCTCAGTTGCTGGAACCGCGGCTGTAACATGATAAAATTACAGTGAAATGGAAAATGATGGAGCCACATTCAAAAAACAGACTTGAAAAAGTTGATGTCTAGTCTTTACAGAGCAAAAAAAAGACGACTAAATTCATCTTAAATGAGTAATAAGCACATACAAGAAAGCACATTTGAACATATTCAGTTATTTCCCGTTAAACATAGTGTAAAATGAGAATGCAATTTACATCAGCTTTGACAACTTGTATTTAAAATAAGTTGTAGACTCTGTTATTTTCAGCTTTTGTACAGATAATAACACTGTATGCTTTCCCTCGTTTTCAAGGCACTGCCATGAAACCTACATATTTAGCAATTTAGAATTTAAACGCATTAGATGATTTTAATCTATTTTTGCATTATACTGTAGTAAGAATGTCATCAATTCAGTAGTTATACAATATCTCAATGTCAGTCAATTCTGATTTTTTTTTTCCCATGTAGATTTCTAATTTTTATAACTGATAGATCTTAGAAGGAAATTTTGCAACTTGTGAAAGAACTCATTGGTGTTTAACAATACAGAAACACAGTAATGGCATAGCAAGAGGAGACAGCTTCTTTAATTATGAATTTATTCTTTGAAATTATAAATGATCAATTATAGAGTATTAGCCTCCAGCTCAATGTTTGCCTCCACCATGATAAAGTATTTTAGGGGAGGATAGGGTTTGGCTGTAAAGGAGATCTAAAGAGTTTTGAGAGCAATCAGTTTTTATAAAACCATAAACATTTATTGATAGACTACCCAAACATCAACATTTTGCTGCCATGGAAACCTCTAATCAAGAGAGTCTCCAGCCATTGGAGATCACTGGGTTGTCTTAATATTTAGCGTCGGCCATGCTCGACATAGCTGCCTCCCTTAATTTGACCTTATAATGTAGTGGGTGAATATCAGCTGCAACTGTGTGGGGGCGTAGGAACTAAGGAGTGGGGACAAATCCCCCCAGAATATATGAACAGGGGACACAATAAATAGCAAAATTAAACTTTATCATGCATTATCAGATTTGGTCACTAGAGGGTGTTTTAGGGCTACAGCTACAGAGCAGTATGTCTTTCCCATGACACTTTGACCCATAATTTATTTATATATATATATATATATATTATATTATATTATATTATATTATATTATATTATATTATATTGGAGGGCAGGTGGGGGTCCAGGGGTGTTGAGAATTTAAACAAAGAAATTAAAAAATAAAAGTTATTAAGAGGCACTGCATTTTGTTAATGATAAATGCATAATTAAATCATCCAGTTCATGTTATTAGGGCAATACAGTGGTCCTTTAGTGTTTGTAAATATGTTTACCTAACATAAAGCACTGCATCTTAATACCTATTGTAAACATGGTATCAAACACAAACATTGCTTAATTAGTGGAATTTAATAAAAAAGAAAATGTACTAAAAGTATAATATCCTAGATACAACATATTATTTGTTTTATTTTAAATTCACAATGTTTAATAATATGCTATTTAGGAAATAAAGTTGTTTTTCAATGCAATACATATGTAATGTAATAAAAGCCATAATTGTCACTAAATAATAATAAATATTTTACTCTCTTGATGATCATTTTCTAACCTCTAGGGGTAATCCATTTTCAGTGTCTCAGACTGTTTTATTCTCCTCCCTACTGGTGTGTCATAATCTGCTGTATTGTTTATTAGTATAGACATGCAGTTCTCCTTTCTTCCAAAATTCTGAAAATGGATTACTCCTAAGGGTGAGCAAGTGAACAATACAAAGGTGGGTAAAAAATATTTAGGGGATGGGGGCAAATATGGTTTATTTTTTATTATCATTATTCTATTTTGCATTCAGATTGAAAAGCGCTTCTAGTAAAGTATCCCTTTAATTTTAAACCTGACATGTCTTTCTCTTTATGATTTGAATCATGTATTACATTTTGTATATTCACTCGGTCCGCTCTTAAAGGATTTCGTCTAACTAGCCTCTGAGTCACGTTTCTGGCATTATCAGTTCAATGTTATGGATCTTTGAGCCTTGTGAAGCCTGTTCTATAAACTATGGTATTTGGAAGCAGGACAAAGAGTCTATAATTAAAGACGAGAAACCAAAACATTCTATAAATTAAAGGGTGTAGAGTTTATTTGTAATATAGACAATATGAGCAGTAATTTAATAAAAACAGAAATCGATATGTTCTGTACTTTTCTTTGCTGAACAGAACGCCTAATTACAAGGTCTCTTTCATTAAAGTCTACATTTGCTTTTTATTGGCATATGTACCGTGCTCAGTGGTGTTTCTTCTCGATGCATGGCGGACCATTTCCCTCTGGCTCAAACACTGCCGTATAGGATTACATTGTTTCACATTTGTTTTGCTTTAACATTAATGCCAACTTTTAACTGTATTCTGATACTACAAAAAAATCTCAGCTTCTGTCTGAAGCTAATGTGTCCATATGAATAGGTTGCATCTTGTCCCTCGTGTTGAGAGCTTACTCTGCATCGGTCAATAGAGACTTCTCTGAAGAACACACACAACTTCTTTCAATTTAAACATCAGTGGAGGAGAAACCATTTGCAATTTTTCCAATAATATACCCATTTACTTTAGGTATGAATAGTTTTTTGTTTTCAAGTGTATTAGTCATTTAAATAGCTTTAAATGGTCAGTGTTTTTTGTTTTTTTTCAACATCTAAAAATGGGACGTGAACCCCAGAATAAGATTGTACATGAAGAGCAAAATATCGTTTGACCACTTTCTTAAATACATTAGGATGCTTTTCTTTAGACCATCTATGAGGTGTATGTACAGTCAGGTCCATAAATATTGGGACATCGACATAATTCTAATATTTTTGGCTCTATACACCACCACAATGGATTTGAAATGAAACGAGCAAGATGTGCTTTAACTCCAGACTTTCAGCTTTAATTTGAGAGTATTTACATCCAAATCAGGTGAACGGTGTAGGAATTACAACAGTTTGTATATGTGCCTCCCACTTTTTAAGGGACCAAAAGTTTATGGGACAGATTAACAGTCATAAAACAAACTTTCACTTTTTAATACTTGGTTGCAAATCCTTTGCAGTCAATTACAGCCTGAAGTCTGGAATGCATAGACATCACCAGACACTAGGTTTCATCCCTGGTGATGCTCTGCAAGACCTCTATTGCAACTGTCTTCAGTTCCTGCTTGTTCTTGGGGCATTTTCCCTTCAGTTTTGTCTTCAGCAAGTGAAATGCATGCTCAATGGGATTCAGATCAGGTGATTGACTTGGCCATTGCATAACATTCCACTTCTTTCCCTTAAAAAACTCTTTGGTTGCTTTTGCAGTATGCTTCGGGTCATTGTCCATCTGCACTGTGAAGCGCCGTCCAATAAGTTCTGAAGCATTTGGCTGAATATGAGCAGATAATATTGCCCGAAACACTTCAGAATTAATCCTGCTGCTTTTGTCAGCAGTCACATCATCAATAAATACAAGAGAACCAGTTCCATTGGCAGCCATACAGGCCCACGCCATGACACTACCACCACCATGCTACACTGATGAGGTGGTATGCTTTGGATCATGAGCAGTTCCTTTCCGTCTCCATACTCTTCTCTTCCCATCACTCTGGTACAAGTTGATCTTAGTCTCATCTGTCCATAGGATGTTGTTCCAGAACGGTGAAGGCTTTTTTAGGTGTTGTTTGGAAAACTCTAATCTGGCCTTCCTGTTTTTGAGGCTCACCAATGGTTTACATCTTGTGGTGAACCCTCTGTATTTACTCTGGTGAAGTCTTCTCTCGATTGTTGACTTTAAAACACATACACCTACCTCCTGGAGAGTGTTCTTGATCTGGCCAACTGTTGTGAAGGGTGTTTTCTTCACCAGGGAAAGAATTCTTCGGTCATCCACCACAGTTGTTTTCCGTGGTCTTCCGGGTCTTTTGGTGTTGCTGAGCTCACCGGTGCGTTCTTTCTTTTTAAGTATGTTCCAAACAGTTGATTTGGCCACGCCTAATGTTTTTGCTATCTCTCTGATGGGTTTGTTTTGTTTTTTTCAGCCTAATGATGGCTTGCTTCACTGATAGTGAAAGCTCTTTGGATCTCATATTGAGAGTTAACAGCAACAAATGCAAATAGCACACTTGAAATGAACACTGGAGCTTGTATCTGCTCTTTGTAAATGGGATAATGAGGGAATAACACACACCTGGCCATGGAACAGCTGAGCAGCCAATTGTCCCATTAATTTTGGTCCCTTAAAAAGTGGGAGGCACATATACAAACTGTTGTAATTCCTACACCGTTCACCTGATTTGGATGTAAATACCCTCAAATTAAAGCTGAAAGTCTGCAGTTAAAGCACATCTTGTTTGTTTAATTTCAAATCCATTGTGGTGGTGTATAGAGCCAACAAGTTTAGAATTGTGTCGATGTCCCAATATTTATGGACCTGACTGTATGTGTGTGTGTGTGCCAGGCAAAAAAAAATAAAAATCTGGTTAATCTCAATAAGATAATGTGTCCTTTTTATTCTAATGGTAAATTCTTGTTACATTCTGACCTGGTAGGCATGTTTGAATCCTCTGGGGAAAAATAGGAATGTCACTGCCCCTCTGAACTCCTTCAAGCTAATGTGCAGTGCTTCATTTACCTTATCTATCCATCTCTGTCCCCTTCCACGTATGCCTTTAGTTTTTTCCAGCATCAGAGTCTTCTCTAGGGAACCCTGTCATCTCATGATATGTGCAAAATATGTGATCTTTAGCATCATGAGCAAACATTTGTCTTGATTTCCTGTAGTACTAGTTTATTGGATCTTCTTGCAGTTCAAGGCACTCTAATAAGCTTTCTCCAGCACCAGAATTCAAAGGCGTCAAATCTACGACACTTAAACTACTTTACAGTCCAGCTCTCACATCCGTATCTTACTACTGGTATATACCATAGTTCTAACTATGTGGACCATTGTTGATAGTGTAATATATTTACTTTTTAATAGCTTGTACAGACGTGCCATAACTTTCCTCCCCAGAAACAAACATCTTTTAATTTGATCCCAGTTTCTGCAGAGATCTTGGAGCCCAGGAAATAAAATCTGTTCCTGCCTCCACTTCTTCCCATCTATTTTCCAGGAACTGAGATTACTGTTTGCCAGTATCTGTGTATTTTTTTACTGTAGAGCAGCAGGCAGCTTTTGCACTCTTTTCTCCACCCTCATCAATAGGTCCTT